>JAHPZR010018465.1:2500-42500 GCA_019787425.1 Platygyra sinensis | reverse complement strand
CATTTAGGGCTCGAACCACGGTATGGACACGGGCAGATTAGATACTTGTGATGTGCTTGTACAGCTCCTTCACTGGTTTTTTATCAATGGCAACTGACAGGTTTAAAGGCTTACCATTCACACTCCCTGTCATGTTTGTTTTCGAGTTTGGAAATTCCGTGAGTGGTCAAATGTTGAGAACAATTAGGAGAAACGCCCAGTAATAAGTAAGAAGATTGTAATATGAGAATTGTATGTTGCAACATTCATTGAACTATCATGTCCATCTGGTAAGGGGTAGCGGGGACGAAAAACGGGAGGAAGAATGGAAGGGAACACCGTGTGGGGAATCCCAGCTATAAGAACTGTCAGATATCCAAGAAAAACGAATATGAAATGGCAGTTAGTGGAATTGAACTGAATAGCGAAATACGAAATGTAGACTGTGTTCAGCCCGTTATAATCTCGCGTGGAGCTTGTCTTCTGTTTTAGTAGGTATTTCCATTTGTACTGAATAGTATGCCTCGGACATGTGTCAGAATTAAAGCTGTAACCTCGTTTTAATTAATTTGTTACATGCAAGACTATTTTCAGTTAAATACTATTATTACAGTCTCTCCTTCATAACAGAGTCTAATGAGGCTTGGTAACGGTAATTTGTCCAATGTGACGTCTGTTGGAGAAGTTGTTGTTGCGCGTGCCCATGTAACAGTAAGCCCCAGGCTTCGTAATGCGGAAACACGGCGGGTTGCAGGAGGCTGGGGCGTTGTCAAGTTGAGCCTGTAGGTTATTGCCGCTGTAACATCCTTTGACGAGTTGCAGATTCAGGTCAGCGGGTGACAAATTGGAAGGATCGACTACTTCAAGAGGAATGCTGCTCCAAGCTTTAGGCTTGAGAGACATATTGGCGCGACCTGAATTGCAACGGGTATCAAATAAATATCATAAAATAACACTATACGGTCGTGTGTTCTTTATTGGGATCAACCATTTCAACTGCAATTCAACCATTTTGTGTTGATACGGTTGCCGTTTCTCAACAGAACACTTTTCCAACCGTTTTTGGTTGAAACGCGGTAACTGCTGGGACCGGTGCTCGCGTAAGCTACTATCATCGGACCTAGTCGCGCAAATGCTTTTTCAGCCGTTTCAACTTAGTTTGAGGCCGTTAAGAGAGGTGATCAACCAAACTAACCCGAAAATGGTTTTCCCCCAGTAGAACACGAAAAATCCCAACTAAACAGAAACGGTTGATCCCAATAGAACGCGACCTAGGACTGAGTAACTGAGTAGTGGAAGGTGTCGGGGAAGGTCACTAAAGCGTTTTTGATATGCTATACCCTAAATATAATATTATATTCAAGCATCCTGAAAAATTAAACAACTTTCTTGGAAAATGAAAGAAATTAACCGCGACTGGCCTAAAACCCTTTGCAAGACATTTTTTCCTTCACGAACAGCAACCTCGTTCCCAGGGTCTATGTGGAAAGAGGAGAGACACTGGAAACAAGGTTGGACATTAACACCGTTAGGGCACTTACATTTTAACCTTATTAATCAAGAAACAACATAATAACATAACGCATATTGCGATAAGCTAATGCTACCACTCGGGGATATTACTTGCCACCTTGGAAATGTCCCAACTCCAAAAGCTACGCGGACATGCCTTCAAATATCTTATTCTATACCTTTCACTGGACAACCATAAAGCTCCACCCTCATTGATATGTGTCCATGCCAGGCTCTTGGTCGAAATCGGATGATTTTTGCTTTGATGGGGGGGTTAAGGCCATGATACACAATACTGTGCGAGTCTGTGTTTCCACTAAAATCCTGAATCATTACCAAAGATATGCACATGTTATCAGTGTTAGCAGTCTTTAATTTATCAAAACTGAACTTCCTCACATCATGATCACCTAACCAAAACTACACCTAGTTACAAATGCACTGATCAGTAAGGAACGATAAAACGTTTATGTACGCAATAAAATGATGTGATCATTTCAAGAACCATTCTACGATTATTTCAAAATGATCACTGTCTTTTCTTGTGGCAATTTCAAAGCTACTTTTTTTGGTTCAATTTTCGCCACTCTCTTCCCGGGGTTCGGTGTTTATGCCCAGGAGAGGCAGTGGCCTCTTTCTACAAACAGAGGCCAGTTCTCGAGGCTAGAACTACTTTGAATTTCTCAAATTGAACGAAACATCATTGTGATTAGATAATGAAGTTTGTAGATAAAGCTTGTTTCACCTTCCTTGCAGTCCCTTGTCCTTTGTAGTCCTGAAAGTTGACACCGCCGTTACTGAATAACAGCTGGTATTTTGTCACCCACTGCTTGTACTTTACACTGTCCCGTCCTTGGGTTGCTACACCTGTCACTTTGTGATGATCACCCATGTCAATCTGCAGCCATTGATTCTGATCATTTTTGCGGGATGACCATGATCCCGCTTTCCTGCCATTTTGTGTGAACTGAAGTCTTCCTTGGCGAGTAGCATGATTGTCATCCAACTGCGAGGAGGCACTGATCTGTCCGTCACCGATTGCACCGTTCTCCATACCCAAGGCTTCGTAACACTCTAAGGTTTGAAGAAATGGATACAAACATCGCATTGCTATACGGAACTACAGATACGAAAGCTTATGGCTAATAAGCTATGTTATTCTTAGAATGAAGCGTCGGAGATAATCATTTAAAAACGATATGTGATGAAAATTCTAACATAAAGCCAGATTCCCAGCTGCATCGGGGCTACCAGGCTCCCGAGGAGAATCCAAACCGGATTCCCAAAACGGCTGTAAATCGAGCCTACGTGCCTTCATGACTTGTCCGTTCTAGTGCAGATTACGAGCGCACCCGATTTCACGATACTGTCTATATCTACAGTCAAGTGGTGGTTAATTAAGTATACAGCTATGAATTTATTTTCGACAAATAGCAAAGAAGACTCATGGTAATCTAGATCATGGTCTCTTGCTGCCATACCAACACAACCTCGTTCCCAGGGGGCAGGAAACACAGAGAACGTGGGAACGAGGTTGATTAAAGGATTTACGTCTGTCGTCCATTAAAGTTGACATGATTAACCAGCAACTACTAACTTGGAACAGAAGAGCTGCAACTCGACGCTGAGGAGCTGCATCCCTCCTTTACCCAGCAGACATTGGTCCGATCAGAACCTGAAATTTACATTCTGTTAGTCTTCAGTACGGTATATTCCTCTTAGTTTAAAAATTGAATTTTTATTTCTCGTCCATATGAAAACCATCTTTTTTCGCGACGAAATGTCCATGTAACTGGATTAATTCCAAATTAGGATCGTCAGTCTGCAAATTTTGACACTAACAAATCAGGGCAAGGCTTCTATCAAAGAGGAATGGATGGTCTAAAATTTGTAAATATGATCTACCATCAACCTCGGCCCATCTAAAATTTTTTTATATGATCTATCATCAACCTCGGCCCACTGTTTTCACGACCTTCAAAGTCATCAAATCCTGAAGATAACTGCCATTACCAGCTTCAGTCAATAGTTGCATAGGTTGAACATAAAATGAAGTCGAAAAACAGAGAATAAAATATGAACTAATATATAGAACATATCGAAGGGTCAAAGGATTAGGCAAGACAACTGTCTTGAATACAAGGGCCACCGGGATTATATCTCGGAGGTTTAAAAGAAGACCATGAATATGTTCCCCTACGCGCTTGTCCTTCTCCGGCGTTGTCCTGATTGTTGTTTGAACCTGAAATATAAAAACAAAAACAAAATTGCAAAATTAAAGAAATACTTTATTGACCGTGACTTTGTTATTTCAGTAGAACATGTTCATATTCTCGGTCGGCGGGACTGGAACTAGCTCGCAAATGAGGCTAATGTAGGGACATTCTGATCTCTTTAATGATATTCCCCCACATGAGCCTCTATTGCATGCTAGTTCCAGTCCAATATCGACAATACGAATAAGGCGCATTTAAGTTAGATAGTGGAATGGCAATCTAGTTTGTGTGTTAGATATCTCAGTATTACTAACAACTAGTTGATTAGGCTAAAATTCTCACCAGACCAGACGAAGCACACTACATCATCTGTTGTAACTGTAATGCGTTCAGGAGTGAAGCGATATTCCATGGCTGGATAAGCCTGCACAATGTTTCCTCTCTTTCCCATTCCTCCGATGTAGTAAATGTTAGAATGCTGGAATTTTAGGGGCAGACCTTTTCGTGATTTTAAAAGGATCACATGACTTCTGTCCTGGAATGTGCGACCGAGCTGCGCGGTGTTCAAAGCGAGTTGTAGAGTTGTACCATCAACTGCTTTTGTTTGAGGGTTGTTTGTAACTCTGCGAAGAGAAGATTAGCAGTTGGTCAACACACGAAAATTCACTCTCAGTCGGCTCGCGGCTTAATTAGCCCTTAGCGTGCGCGGTTTCGTCTCCAACCGTGCGCACAATCCCGCCAAAAATCCCGTTGAACCCTTTGAAACTTCTGCTTGATGAAATAGCACACGTTTAACTCAAATTTTTGATACTCATAAATAATGATTGATTTAATATCACTTACTCGTTATTATTGTTGGCGTCAAACTCGCGTGGAACATCGTCAGTGGTGATATTATACCTGCAAAAAAACTCGTATTCATGTATACTATTCAATAAAGTATAGCAAGTATAAAGCATGAAACGAAAGATGATGGCGTTGTTAAAACAACTAGATAAGTAATACGTAGGATACGAGCGTAGAGTGCGTATGTTGTGTTTATTATGCTTCAAATATTTTTCACAACACGCGTAGTTTTGAAAATTGGGGACGCGACACTTATGGACCAATCGTGCGCGAGTGATGGATTATAATTAGTCATGGACCTGCAGTAGTCTTGACAGCCTGACTTCTGTCCTCAGATTCGTTTTAAGGTAAAGGAGATGAAACTGGCGTGGACTTCCCTATTACTCAAAATATTGCACCTGCCATTTCTAGTGTTCTAAATAGGCATTGCCCTAATACGTTATACCATATTATCAAAACTGACTCCGAACACTTTTAAAAGAACTGCATGGGCAAATAAGATTTTGACGAAAAGATTTAAAGAGGCACTTTATAGTGGAGACGCGATGGCCTCATGGTTAGTGCGCTCTTCTCCGGATTGAGCGGTCCTGGTTTGATCCCAGGCTGAGGTGTATAAATGGGTACCGGCGAATTGAATACTGGGGGTTAACCCTGCGATGGATTAGTATCCCATCCAGGGGGGAGTAGAAATATTCCTAGTCGCTTCATGCTACAGAAACCGGGATAAGCTTAAGCCTGTTGAGCCACTTGTCTCATAAGAAGACTTCACCTTACCTACCTTATGGTAGTAATTTCTCTCACCTCAATCGTATAACACAACGCTGAGTGGTGGTGCTTGGAAAACATGGAACCTTCCATTTGTACGATGAAAACGTACCCCTCATGTTTACTCCATTGTGGTTAACGACACTGGATGGCGCGTAGATCACATCTGGGGTTTTGTGAAGAAAAACATAGTGTTCCTGTTCATCAGATCCTTGTGAGAGCTTGTGAGGTTCGTACGGTAAGCCTTTAGCGAGCTTCAGATCTCCTTGGGCTTCGCAGTTGCTCGCGTTGCCACCAGTTTTCTCCAAGTAGTTAGTTATGAATTTTGTCCAGTTTCCTCCAGCAGCTGTACACGACTCTGCGGTGATGTATTTAGCGACGCAGTTCTTGGCGCGAACATTCGCGTTGTCTGGTGGACAGTCTTCGTTACCTGCTAGCTTGGTTGGCATAATACACATATCTAGCGCGGAAATGAAATGAGAGAAAAACAGTAATTTTGTATGTGTCCAGAACCTTGCCCACGTGTCAGTCATAGCCACGTGTCAGTTGATACACAGCCCCGGGGATATGAATCTATGGATAGCCAGGGTGAATATAGAGGAAAACCAAACTGACCAACTAGACATCGAACATTTTATTCTCAGAACTATTCAATTTAATCCCCAGAAACCATTTTTCCGAAACATGAATATTCATCATCTTTGACAATTAGCAAAACGTATCTTGAAACAATTTTGCTTTCATTACGCCTTGACTTACTTTGAATCAAGAATTCTGCACACTAGTACGGTACTGGTAGCGATATTTCAACTTAGCGACTCCTGTAGCAGCAGTGGTTTACAGTAAAAAGCTGACTACAAAATAGGTTCAACTGACAGCATATTTCAATTATGCTTTGCAAGAAAGCTTTCAAGTTGTAGACAATGAAAATTCTGCATCATGGTCTTGAACATTGCATCCTTCTGCGATTTATATACCCCTTATACTTACACAGTTTTATTATCGGTGTGTATTCGGGTGTGATGAAAAATTTATACGCAACATCGATCCTTTCTTAGACTTAAGAGTAGCATTAAACAATATATTAACATTGACGTAGTAATGAGCTCAAAACATGTACTGTATAAACTCACATTTGTGCCCATAATGAGGGCTGTTGACGTATTTCTTCATCGAATCCTCGGTCTTTTTATTGCTGACCATTATAACAATGTCCCTCCACGGGCTGGGGCCCCAGTAGGGATAGTAATCGCGTTCCTCGGGGACTTCCAAGCCCCTCCTTGTTCCGGCCGCGTTCTGCCGTGTGTAAATGGACGAGTCTCCTTGAAGTTGTTGGTCAGCGGTAAATAAACCTTTGGTTAGAAAAATGAACATTTTAGTAAGCAGGCTTTGATAGACTCCTGCTACAAAACTGGAATGGCCAACTGCATCAACGCATGGTTCAGTTTAATATTTTTTGAGGATTGCGGCTGGACATGGACTAAAGGTTAAATGATAGACTGATAATCTGTGGATTGCAGACTTTTCAAGCAAGTTACCCTTGAAGGGGACGTTGACAAAACATTTTACGGATTTAACAATGGAGTCTATTTATAGAACAAGTGAGAACGAGTGAAATTTTGCGACGCCTAGGAGACGACGCCTTGTAAGGCTAGTAAAAACTGAATTTATATTTTACACGAGAAATTCGCAACCGTCTAGGTTTGTTCAGTGCCTGACGCCAATGGCTCTAAAAATGTATTCAGGTTACATATTCAATGACAACGTTAAGGACGTTCCAAATGAAAATATAAAACATTAACCGAAGTCGCTCGCGTTCGTTTCTCAGACCACACAGAACTTGGTAACATCACGTTCTTGTTTTGCCTCGCTGAGAGGCCGGTAAAGAAATGTACAAAGAATTATAACGCACGTGCACGGCTACTGTTTTTCTCATTAAATTGCCGTCGTCGAATAATAGCCGGAGACCTTAAATTAATAGATACGCAAAACACGACAGCAACGGCAACGAGAACGTCACCAAACAAAAGGTTTGAAGAGAAAAACAATAGATGTGCACGTGGGTTGTAATTCTTGGTACATTTCTTTGCCTTCCTCTGCTAAACAACAACGTGAAATGACCAAATTCTGCGTTGTCTGGTAAACGTAAACCACAATGGCTAATTTTTTATTCTATTTGAAACTGAACGCATTCGTAGCATATTCAACAGGGGCAAGTTTTAATACCGACAAACACACTGAATCGATGTAAACAAACGAGAAATTTCAAATTAAAATAGAAACAGATTTTTTCGTGGGTGTTGAACTCGCCGTCGTCGAAAGGTCCACAATAGACCCTTTGCATAAATGGCGCCTAAATTTGAATAACAATACTTGGTACATCCTTAGCCTCACATTCATGTTTCAAGACAAAGGAAATTTCACATGAATGCGAGGCTAAGGATGTACCAAGTATTGTTATTCAAATTTAGGCGCCATTTATGCAAAGGGTCTATACATGGTGACGAAGTAGGAATAAGAACCCCGACGTTTTGTTTCTGGGCTAAAAACGACTTCTGGTAGCATTGAGAACCGAACAATTTTCATGACTTCTGATCAATTCATAAACGACATGAAAATGCGGTGGTTTTTGCAGATCGTCTTGTTGGATGAACGCGTCAGAAATTTCTTTGAGCGTGTATTGCTATGCAGCATTTGTTTTTAGAGCTCAGTGTACTGATTAATTTTCAGTCTACCTACCTTTGTTTCTTTCTCTGCGGAAATACGCCTGATAGTAATTAGCTGGCTCGTGAAGTCCTCGGTCTTTTTTAATGTAGGCATTTTCTCTTGCTCCGTTGGGATTTGTGATTTAGTATAAAAATTAGTATAAAAATCTAGGAGACACCATTGTCCTAGCACGCGAAATGTTCTCTTCCGGTTGCCGTCCGCGTCTCAAAAACGCGCGTGCTTAAGCTCCCTGTTAGGGAGCTTAAGCACGCGCGTTTTTGAGACGCGGACGGCAACCGGAAGAGAACATTTCGCGTGCTAGGACAATGGTGTCTCCTAGATTTTTATACTACTCATTTCTAATGGAAAAAGATACTTAGCAATATGAATGTGGTCGTGTGAGGGCAAGTTAAATGTGAAAACAGCTCACTTCCGGTTACCGTCCGCGTCTCAAAAACGCGCGTGCTTAAGCTCCCCAATGGGGAGCTGAAGACCTCAGCCTCGTTATATAGGGTCGCTCTGTGTTTAACATTGAAAATATCTTTATATATGACTATAATGTTACCGTTGGTAACTGTCTGAACTCTTGAATATTGTCTCCAGGGTTATCGTCCAATTTGTCTCCAACATTGTATCCAGCTTTACCGTTATTCTAAAGTATGCAAAGAAAATGGCGATGAGCATCAGTGCGCAACTTTAAGGCGAACTATAAGATAATATAAACAAAGAAGGGATAATTCAAAGAAGAACATGTTGTATAGAGCTTGAATTTTTTATGTTTGTTGTTAATTAGCCAGTGCAACATACTTCGAAAATAATCACGCAATAAAGCGTTCTGATTGGCTTGTCATAGTTATCGGCCCTCTAATCCAGTCATAGTCCATGTGCGATATAATGACGACCTACCTGTGAATCAAACAATCTGTTTGCGTTCCTGACGTTATCTTGATTGCCATTCAAACGGTTGTTGGATCCGTGTGGAAAGTGCATGTACATGTCTGACATGCAAGGCTCGATAAGTACAGCCAGGAGGCAGCCCCAAACGATAATGGTTCCCATGTCCTGCATTCTGGCGTGACACAAAGGAGTAGTAATAAGAAAATTATACTGACCTCAAAATGCACATGAACGACGAAAGAATTCTTATAATTAGTGTCGACGTTTGTTTAATAGTTAATTAGGTGTGAATCAGATGATAGTAAATTTTTAATGTTTTAGATTTTATAACTTGTAAATTACGTAAATTAGGAATACATGAACGTATTTTAAACGAGCTTGTACAGAGCTTAGACGTGGCGTGTTTAAATAAAGTAGTGCATTGTATTGCATTGCATTACATTGTAGAATGAGCAGGTGCAAGTTGGAGAAGCAAACAATAGCAAAACTTGATGAAAATCGTGAATATTATGACAGAAACTGAAAGGCAAACTCTCGGAACAGGTACATCATCGTAATTTATAGTTTGTGGCCTTCTGGTATTACTGGCACAATAGTTTTACATAAGAATCCAAATCTCAAATTGCAAAATTTTGGAGGCAAGCTTTCTTGATTTTGCAACTTCAAGGTATCTGCCTCCCTCCTAGAATAACCCTGGATCCGCCCTTGAATCAGGGGTGTGTTTAGCATGGGTGCGCCGCAAGGACAGTATTCTCTCACAATACTTTAAAACGCTGTTTTAGGCCATCTGGAGTGTTTTAAATGCTCTGTTGGTTAATTTTAGGTTGCGCTATGAAGTTTTTCTTTTCGGAGCGGTAAATCTAGTTATTTGCTATAAAAGTGAAAGAACACTTGGTGATAAATCGCAGAAAAGTTTAGCAACAAATTTTAAAATAACCTGAAATTTTAGCAGGCCGTACCGGGGGAATACGGCCGCTAAATTGACCAATCCCAACGCGCATACTAACTGAGAGATATCATAATTGACTTTATAGGGTTTTCTGTCCATTTCCCGAAAATATGATTTAATTAATGACATTGATGATTGATGTATTTCCGAAAATTCGTAGCTGATTTTTCTCTGGTACTAAAAACGATAGTGTCGAACTCAATCTGAATACAATAGACGTTAAAAAAAATTCTCATATCACGAGTTGCTATAGGAGGCAATTTTCTTTAAAAAAATCGGAGGGGATAAAGGGACTTCCGAACAGATAATTTATACCGAAACGATCTTTTGGGAGCCTCTGGTATAGACTACCTAGAACATGTAAAGCTTTAGCGTAATTACGAAAATAAATCTATAAGTTGTAAGGGTGTAGTTTAGTTGTACCGCCATGATCAAGCTTGTTATCTTGCCTCTAAGGCTTCCGTCGATATCTGTTCCCAATTTTTAACTTGCAGCTTCCGCTTGGGAACAATGTCGTTAGGTTCTACAGGTATCGAGTCTTGTTACTTCCTTGGATTAAGCCGACTTCTTACTTATCGCTAATTTCAGGGGGTTGCGACTTTCGAGTCATCAACAGAGTGTACTTCAAAAAGCATGCTCAGATTCAAAACATTGGCCTCGCATGCTTTTCTTTCAAGCGCGATCCTTTCAATTATATAGAGGGGGACATGGGGGGGCTCTGAACACCGCAACACCGCAAAAAAAAAATCAACGAACACCGCATCACCGCAAGAAAAGTCAACGTAACACCGTCACTACATGTCTGCAACACGTATTTTTAGCGCCATGATCATCGGCGTTCATCTACACTTAAAATAATACTTTTATACCTCAACAATTTTCCAAAAAAAAAAACACATCACATTTCTTTCATTGCCCACACATCGATACTGCTGATGCCTGTATTAAATCATTTAGTTTTCTTGTTCTTGAGAAGAAACCTTGCGCGAAGGAAGCGGACGAAGGAAAAGAGAAGAGGTCTTCACCCCAGATTCCTCTCTTCTTTTAATTAGCTCACTTTCTCCGGCCTGCCGACGCGACATCTCAATACATTTTGTGGCCGGTAGTTTTCGCCACCTTTTCTTTTGTTCATACAAAAAAGTTCCGAAGTCAATAATACGTTACATTAGGCCTTGGCGTTTGCAAAATTTCCAGGATTGTTTCTGTCCTCACTCCTCCAAGTGTCTACCGAACCATAAGCTCACGGATTAACGAAGTCTACATGCTAAATTTAGGCCAAATTTAGGTTTGGAAAAGGTCAAACAAGAAATCCCAGCACCGCGAGTAATTTCATTTCACCGAACACCGCAGCGTAAAAAACACAAACATCGCAACACCGCAAATCCCCATGTCCCCCTCAATAATTTAACAAATAAAGAAGCCTAAGCCTTATATTACACTGTAATAAAACACGACAGGCATTTGAGAACACGAGGGAAATGTAGACAGCACGAGCCGCAGGCGAGTGTTTTCTACATTTCTCGAGTGTACTCAAATGACTGGAGTGTTTTATGTAATATATCAAAAACCAGTGCGAGTGTTTCATCAGGGATTCCAAACACCGAGAAAGTAATTAAAACACGCTTTTTCTATGTTTTATACCTGATAAAACATAGGTTTTTGACCAATCAGAGCGCGCGCAGGGTCCTATCTATGTTATAAAAAGTCTTAAAAGAATGAAGATTAAAGGAGCTGTCATGGTTTGCGCATCTCGAAAAGATAAGCTTAAAATGTTCAAGTTCGTTGTTTGTAATCCGTGTCAATCTTCTCCATCCTTGTTACTTTATGGTTTATTATAATCTCTTTGGTGTTTTTCTATCTACTAAACTTCTATTTTTAAGTTTCCTTCAATCAAGAGGTAATTTTGTACGTGGCTAAAATAACTCTAAATTTCCGAGACTTTTAGCATTCATTACCATGAACGAAACAGTACTTAATGGTACTTACAAGTTTAGGTTTAAGATCTGCAATCCCCTTCGGTTGCAGCTTTCTGAATGGGCCTGAACTCGAAACGCACTCAACAGAATGATTTCAGGCCTGGTTTTATTATTTGCCGCCCTTCGCACACTGCTAAATTGAAAGGATGTTTGATTTGGATACAAAAAGAAAATTATGTTTGTATGTAAATTATGTTGTTGTATCGTTATTTCCGATGAGAAACCTTCGGCTGTGTAATTAAAGTTTCATGCTACTACCTGTATGAATAACGGTGAAAGCTAAGAAAAAGGATGCCTGCTTGTTTGACAAACACTTTTTTGAATGATGTTGTTCACTGTTTGTGAAAAAACATCACTCAGCTCTTCCCAAAGCTTCCTGTAGCGTTTCGTTTAGCTCACTGGACTTTGCTTTCAGCTGTACAAACTTTTTTTTACAGTAAAACTTTCTTGAGACAAATGAGAGAACGTGCTATCGTTTTTCTTTATTTTAATTGAGACGGTTACTATTAAACGCTTTCAACCACAGACAAGTCCGGATCCTTTTTCATGTCCCACCGGAACTTCACTTAAAAGTCCACCTCTACACAACGGCAACTCGCGGCCATGAAGTGCGTCTTAAAAAGTTTTTATTTCTACCTGTCGTTTTACTGACGTACGTGACTGGGGCTGGACGAACAGAGTTGTTCTTCAATACAACTATTAGTGGTAGAATTGAAGCAAACGCTCCATTTTCAGTGCTGCTGCTGCTGCTTTGTTTAAATTAGTTTGTCGTCCTTCTATGTAAAGTGGGCATTTGGAAGTCAGGTGCAATTCATCCGTTAGTTTTTCCCCACTAACAAACCTCGGATCTGTCATTATGGACTAACTAGTTCCTTTGCATGCATCTCAACAAGACGCTCTTCTCGAAAAGTGTCGTATCTCTTGCTAATATCTTAACATTGGTAGCCTAAAATACCCCATTTGGACCCTTCAGCTCTCCTTACTTAATTAAATTACCGACAATAATTATTCTCCATTTTACAATTCACATATGCTGCTGTTTTTGAATGAACTTCATCCCCAAGCTAGTAAGCATGCAGGATTAATGCCAGTTAAGCTGGGAAAGTGCAACTCTGATGAAAAAGATCCTCTTTGACAAAGAACCCCCGAGTAGACGCACAGGTTAGCCTGGGAGCTACATCTCTATCACTACAGCTACTTACGCCTCCGCCTGGGGAATAACAAATCTGACAACCTTCAGTTAAGCCGCCAACAAAACGAGTTATTCAATGCCGTTGCAGGGAATTTACATTGAAACTAAGAAATAACCTAGCTAGCCACAAATGAGCATGCAAAAAGCTTAATTACGAACCGAGCCTGATTACGTAAACCATACAACTATGTACATACCACCCCCCAGGGGGGAAGGGACTCACAAAAGGACCATGGCGTTCGTCGTAAATTTTGAAAATCTAAGTGGTACCAAGATACTGTTTTGTGAGCGTGGCTTGAAATTTCTTTACCCCTTAGAGAAACCAATTCTAAAACAACAACATCACCTCCTATTATATTTTTTTAATCCGGCTAGGAGCCGACCAGGAGCCCATCACCTGTTCCTGTTCCTGCTCATACCCCAAAAGGTAACATAAAATTAAAGCTACCGCTGTAGACCTTAATTTGAGGTTAAAAATTGTAGGGAGTACCGGGGATACCCAAAACCACTCGTTAACCTCTAAAAGTTACGACGAGCACCTCCAGTCCTATTTCATGTATTTATATCGAAATCTCTCCCTCCCCCCCCCCCCGGGTGTATATATATACACGTAAGGATCGAATTGAATTACGACACTAAAGTAACAGAGCCGATCTAAGGCATAATATTCTTTGTAAGTACTCAGCTCGTTTAGTTCTTACCATTCTAAGTATTATTTTTTTGCTTATTTAAGGTAATTCCCCTGAAATAAAACTGACAATAGATTTTCGTTCAAACTTTGCCCACTGAATATTTATCATATGAGAACTTCAATTTTGAAATAAAAAAGGGGGCTGCCCATACGCATTAAGGAGCACTGGGGCATTGAAAATGACCCATTTTGGCATTATTTAACGCTCATTACAAGAACGCATTCCCAGTAATAATTGTAAATTTTTGTGACCGAGACTCATGAGAACACGCATTAAACTGGAGTCAATACGTTGTATCGGACACAAATAAACTTTTTAAGTTTGATTTAGACAGAAAGCTGAATCCTTGATTAAACTTTCAACCAAATTTCTTGACATGGCTACCATAGGGCAAAATAGAAAAGACCACAGTTTACATGCTATTTTCGCTATTTATTCAATTTTCAGCAATAGAAATCAGATCAGTCTTTCCTCAAGCAAAGTTTATGATAAGTTGATTACAACGACTGGAAAAAAAATTGGGGTGCCCATGCTCGTTGGTGAGTTATAGCCATTTTTCAACTGAAAGAGCTCAATATCAAGGCAAATCCGCCATGTTTTCAGTGTGCACGTGCACGAGAGCGCGCTTAATGACGCCATAAATTATGCGCAGAAAGGATGCGCAGTGCAATTGTGAGGAATAACCTTAAGTTAAACTAGCTTTTTGCTGTATAATATTTTATGTGCAAAGCAAAATAAATGGTTGTTGTTGTAGCTGAGCTACCGCTTATAACTGAAGCAAATGCGTTCTGACGGTAGATAGAAAAATACCTGCGAAAAATATTACGACCTAGTGGGAACACAAAGACGGGAAATCTGGCTAAGAATCAGGGTCAATCTTCAAGCGATTGTAAGTCCACCCTACGACGCTTTACAAAAAAAATATTATAATAAAAAATAGATTAAGAAGAAAAAAAAAACGATATTCAGTGGAGCCTCTGTAGGATAAACGTTAAGAATCCAATTCAAGCAAGTCCATGAGCACAAGGGCCATTCTGTTGAGCGCCTCAATTTAGGGTTTCCCTTGCAACTTTCCGACACTACAGGTATGTTCACAAGAGAGTCAGTCACTAGCCCAGGGATGAATCAGGCACCGTTTTGCAAGATTACCTATTTACATGATATGAACGCGCTTGAACTATACAAAGGGGCTTAGTGATAATCTTTCTTCGCTTATAAGGAGGTTCACTTAATTTGACAGTCTTTAGACGCCGACGTGCGTGTCTTAGACGAGCTACCGAACAGTAACCGCAGGTCAAATCTTCAGAGAGCTGGCCGTGAGACACTAGGTCCCACTACACTTTTCATCAGTGTACGGTCGTAAGAAAGCGTACCGTTTTAAAAACCGTATCCTAGGGTGAAATTTGAATAAGAACTTTAAGTTTGTCTCACTAGTGTTCCAGAAAGCTATGGTCGTAAAAACCTGACAATGCGCATGCGGGACTGTAAAGTTAAAATCTCATCCTGGTCAGCAGTTCATTGGCGTGATTTACTGCAATGTCTGTTTTCTTTCATAATGGGAGGGAACAGTATTTTAAAACATTTTCAACCTCAACTCTTTTAAATTTATTCTCATCCTCTAAGAATTTTCCAGATATGCGTTTTTTTTGTACAATAATACACGGACTAATACATCCATATCGCATTCGTTCCTCCCACAAAAACTTTCAGCTTGAATAAACTCATGTCACAGAATAACCGCGGATGATTTCATATGTACGTACAGGGTTATTCTGTAGTCAGAATTTCTTGGGAATGACGGTCAACAAGTGTGGTATCAACCTGCCATCAGGCGTTCTTTTTATTTTGGCGAACACGTGATGATAGGTTGCTGCAGGGCTCCTGGTTGCTGTGGTAATAGAGAGGCGACCACCCTTACAACCCTTTTCCTATGAAAACGCATACTTTCGTCGACCGTCCACGATAAAAGCGACCGACGTGAAGCGAATTAGGTCTCTTG
Source organism: Platygyra sinensis (assembly GCA_019787425.1). NCBI lineage: Eukaryota > Metazoa > Cnidaria > Anthozoa > Scleractinia > Merulinidae > Platygyra > Platygyra sinensis. The sequence continues at coordinate 26,771 of JAHPZR010018465.1, read as the reverse complement.
AAAAATCTGGGAAAATCAGAAAAATCTAAATTGCGCTGAGGGCCGTGAAGCAAACGGAAGTGGACGATGAAGTTGACCGTGTGAATGGCCCTTGAGGACGCCCTTGAGTTTCAACGCGCGTGACTAGTAAGTAACATTTCCGGTAACGTCATTTTCCATTTTTGACACTCGACCCGGAAGTGAAGCTTCTAGAGCCATATATGGTAATGATAACATCGCCGCGGTCATTCGTACCTGGTGCAAGTGAAATTTCTGCAAGCTTATTTCGAAATCACGGGTGCGTTCCTCCAGAACACAGCTACTTCGCGAGCCTAACAGTAATGAAACCTTTGAATATTGCGCTGGTTGGTATTCTGCTGTCTTGTTGCCATGCAGACATTTATATGCACAACCCTCGAGGAACGAATAATCGTCTGAACGAGAGATCGGCCCAGAGAAAAAATGCCAACAGACTTTTCGATTCTCAGGTACACATTGTGCACATAGTAGTTCTGTTTCTTTAATATTTTAAAGCATTCTTTCTACTTATCAGCTCACTAAATTAACTTCTCCACGGATTTAATGATCTTGAATTGCGTGAATAATGAATTAGGAGTTAAACTTCTAAGCGCCATGTTTGATCGATATGGTTTAGAACAAAACAGTTGCAGGAAGTGCTGAGGAGTTTCTCGAACGTTTAATACTTGGCTAGCAATTCTAACCGTTTGAGGTTGAGGAGAAGATTTCAGGTTTAATTACCTTAAACTGTAGGAGTTTTATCATCTTTGTATATGTATTTTACACATTAGTTATATATGTACAAACTGTTTGTGTCATCATGATAATGCTAGTCGCTAGATGGCTGTAGCCTGTTCCAAGCTCTTGGTCAGTGGGGACAATTGGAAAGCAGCATGGACAAGCGGGGTCTGGTTGAGTCTAGAGGGGGTGTCAGGGCGCCTACTTTCTCAGATCCAGGCAGATCCAGGGGTTTTCGGGGGTTTGGTCGACCCCCTACATTAAAAAAAAAACATTATAACACACTGACTTGGCCAGAGAATACCAGAAATTCCATATCTGAGGACCTCTGTTTAAACATTTCCTGATGAGGATATCCCATACACACTGTAGGAGACCACCACCACACCACCAATGTTCCATATCTCAAATGAAATCCTGTTCTCTAAAATCCTGTATCCATCCCAGGTTATCTGTAAGATTTTCCCCAGACTAAGAAGAATCTTAAGGATGCTCGCACCCAAAAGTTCCCATGTACAGATTTTTTTAAAACTTTGACTGCAGGTAGAAAATGATAAGATTAGATTACAAACATAAAAAAAATCAGGGGTCACTGAACTCGTTTTGCATATCACAGACCATAGCATTTCTAGGATTTCTAGTCACTTGAGGCGATTCTGGCCAGATTCATTACTATCGGCCTAATTATTTAAGTTGAAGAATCATATCTAAGATACGGTATTTCCTTGAATAATAACCATCGCTTGATTAATCGCCTCCCTCGAATAATCGCCCACATTTGACTGAAATATTTGAAATAATCGCCTCTCTCAAATAATCGTCCCCCTCACTCCCCCTCGCCATTTTCTCTTTCTCTTATCCCCTCCCTCTCAAGTTAAAAATTGATATCTTGGGTAACAAACTGAAGCTTATCACAGACCATAGCATTTCTAGGATTTCTAGTCACTTGAGGCGATTCTGGCCAGATTCATTACTATCGGCATATATTTAAGTTGAAGAATCATATCTAAGATACCGTATTTCCTTGAATAATAGCCGTCCCTCGATTAATCGCCTCCCTTGAATAATCGCCCCCATTGGGTTATTCCAGAAAAAATCCGCACCCCCCCCCCGACAGATGGGGTCGCTTTTTAACCCCCCCTCTCACCTGGATTTCCTGAAGCACAAGACCCCCCCTCCTGTCTGGATTTCCAAGACAAAACACCCCCCCTCCCGCCCGGATTTCCGGGAAAAAATACGAGGCTTAAATTTAATTTAATTTTGACAGACAATACGTACAATCACGTCTAGAAAATGTTCTTTTTTAATTTCTAAAGCTTCGGCTAAATTATATCAAAAATTCTATCGCGTGGAACTAAGAAAAGAAAGGAGCAAAAAATGCGAAAAAGCGAACGAGTGTTTACTTTCTTAGCTCCTAAAAATCAATTGCCCTCTTTCTTTCTTTGTGCTAAATATGGTCCTAAAGTAAATACAATTAGTATAGAATATGATAAAAAAGTTCAACAGTCATTCCTTTTCGACACATAAGGTCAGTCTCTTCCTAAAGATCGAGAACTTCTAAATGAAAACCTTTCGAAGAACGAAAGTTTATACACATTTATCGTTCAAATTCTTTTACAACTTAAAGGCTGGACAACTTGATTCACATATCCTACCTTCAAGAGCCTGTAGTCCTAATCTACAGGGGAAAGATCAAACTCGTGTTGTGAAGAGCTTTCTCAGTCCGCCATAGTTGCAAAATGTCTTTGTGCTTTCGTTAGTAAATCGGAAAGACAAATGTGTGCTGAAGAGAACGTAGCCAAGACAAAAGCACTTGAAACAGCTCCCATTCACAAAATGAAATTTTAACGTGTATTCAACGAATTATTATTAGTATTTATTTAGGGCAAAAAAGAAATAATTCTGTTTACGTTTCTCAAACCTTGTTACAAAGACGCTAGAATATGACGTTCCTCCTTTTACAGCTAAGAGGGGAACCTGGCTGAAGTTTGAAAAAGCTAAGAATTAGGCAGACTGGGCTGATAACTGCAGACCCGAATGAAAACAAAAAACCTTAAAAATACAGAGTGCGAAGGTGTGAAAGGAAATCAGTTGTTTTTTTTCTTTATTATATTTATCATAATTTACACCAAACAAACAAAGATTTCAACGGGGCTATAAACGTGAAATTACACAACAGTGGCACGCTGGGTCTGGGTACGAGTAGAAATGTGTCAGGCGTTTCAAACTCTTCGTTGCAACAATAACAACGTTGCTCGTTCTTTAGTATCTTGATGTTCGCGTTTTCTGCTATAAAAGGACCTGAGAAGGAACTTAGATTATCATTTTTGTCAGGTGAGAAATATCTGAACAAAATATTTGTACTATTTTCAGGGTCTGAGAGCGATGAACTGTCACTGAACTAAACATTCTAATCGCGTGAATTATCGGTCAAAATGACCCCTGCAGAAGACTTTTTCAGGTTCAATCCCCCCTCCCACCTGGATTTCCAGAGTATTTGACCCCCCCTCCCGCGAGAATTTCCAGAATCCCATCCGTCGGGGGGGGGGGGGGGGGGGTGCGGATTTTTTCTGGAATAACCCATTTGACCGAAATATTTGAAATAATCGCCTCCCTCGAATAATCACCCCCTTTTGGTGCGAAAATAGAAATAATCGCCCCCAGCTATTATTCGAGGAAATACGGTATGTGTGTTTAACACAGCATATATAGGCCTATTTGATAGATCTTTGCTATATATGTCATTAAATCAGGTAGAATTAGCCTTACGAAATGCAACTTCTCAGTCGCGCACACCTGTTTCCATGTACCAATTCCACCCTGTTTGAATGGTATAGTATAGTCTTCTCAGTAGTATAGGAGAAATAATTAAAACTTTCCAGGTACAGATTTTTTTTTTAGTGTAATGGAAAAAATCAGTAAAAGGAAGTGATCTGCCGAAAAAAAGTGGGGGTCACCGAGCATCCAACAAAAATATTTGCAGATCAAGTTACCGCATAGGTGATCAGCTCTATATTTCGTTGAGTTTCGACTCGGTGCGCACGCTTGAAATACATGACGTGGCATGCACTTGCCTTATGAATAGCGTGCGCACTAGAGATGCACAGTATAGCAATGGGCGTGAACGTCCTTAAGAGACATTTATAGTGCCCCTATAATAATATTTACTTCACAGACATGACTTCTTAGTTGATTCCTGTAACTTGTTCTCTTTGCCCATTTTTATCCTTCAAACTTCTAACATGTGAAGATTCTGGACATTAAGGCTGTACTCTAGCAGTGCCCCAGAGGCCGTCTCAGGTGACCGGCTTCCATCTTTGGGTGACAAGAATTTCATACTGAGTTGCCTGGGTGGGCAATCTCCATTTTGAAATTTAACTTATAGATGAAAACAATGTGTCTCACAATAATTTGTATATCCATTGTAGATGTATTGTGTTGTATTGAAGTTTAAGGGCAAAATGGTTTAATTCAGAACATTTAAATCCATCTATGAAGTCAAAACATAATAGTGGTTCAATGGCTCAGTTCGATCTTCAGCGTGTATAGTTAACACTGGCCTGCATTAATATAGACAGCAGTTTCCTTGTATACCTAATGTGCAGTGTCAACAAAAAGGCTTAGTTCTTGTCATTTGTATAATGTGCTTAAGTCCTGAATTGAAGGAGAATGTGAACTAAATTACCAGAAGCATTATCGAGGGAAAAAGGACTTGCTTTTTTTTATATATATCAACCATTTTAAGCAAGAAAATTAAAATGATGTTTCAATGACCTCATCATTGTCATTGTCAGCAAGTCGTCGAAATGTCATGTTTCCTTACTTATCTTAATTTCCTTGCTTAAATGTTTTTCAAATTCATTTTTTTATCAATCATTTTAAGTAAAAAAAATGTGTAACAACAGTATTACAAAAACTTACACATAATCCTTTTATCTTTGGCATCTATAAATAGGATAAAATTAAATGCCCTAGAAACAATGCAAGACATTTTTCTTTGAGGGCCAATAACAGTTATCACATATTAATTTATTTGATCAGTTAATTAGTTTTAGATTTTTTTTGTTTAGGCCATCAAGCTTAACTTCTGGACGCCTTTACCCTAGGTACACAAGGTTGGGTGCCTGAAGGGCTCCCTATAATTTTTCCTAGAGCACAACCTAATGTTCCATGATTGAAATTGTGAAGTATTCTCTGATCAATATATTCCCATGCTCGATTTAGGGGTTAACCATTGGAAGAAATATTTGATTTTGATGCTATAATACATAAATTGTAAATAATTCAGTAATTACTATATATGGAATGACATGTATTCCTTTCTTTTCACAGAATAATAACCGTGGTGGATACAATGTTGGAGACAAAACAAACAAAGCTGCCACTAGCGCAAAAGATCAGTACAACATGGTACAGCTCAAAATAAATTTATTATGTAACAATGATATTATGTAATTTACTGTAAATATCTTTTTTTTTACCCAATCTGTTACTTAATGCCATACAACTTTCTGAACAATCTAGTTATTTGTTAATAACTGTAAATGTACACTCATGCTGACACTGGTATTGTACATTTTAACAATTCATTTTTGTTTTCCAGAATTTTTTCCAAAGTGGAGGCAATGACCAAGGTAAAACATTTCTCACATTTGAGTGGACCAATCAACATGGTTCTGGTGGGAATGACAGGACAAACCCTCACAAGATGAACAGTAATGTTGTGTTGCAGTATATGTGTCAGTGGGTTCCAGGACAGGACAAACCAGATGGCGATGTTTACACTCTGCGCAACGGTATCAGTACAAACACACCAAAGTTCAAAGCTACTAATAAGAAGGATGCCGAGACTCAAGCTCAGTATAAACAAAGGAAAAATGGAGATATGGATATCAATACAGGTTTGCACGAGTCATGGGAGTGGTATGATAAATGCAAGAGAAGAGAGCAAAACAAAGGTAAATAATGCTTTTTATTAACGCTGTAAACCAGCAGCTAACAGAAGAAGCGGCAATGACCAATTGGTAGTTAAGAAGTACCCACCTTAAATTACATTGCATTTTGTAACTATTCACACTTTCCTCAGATGCATTCGTTATTCACTAAATCCTTCTTGCCTCCTTGATGCATATAGGGTTTTTGCTAGCTGTAGTTCTCCATCAGACTCTGTTTTTGTACTTGTAATCATTTTAGCCCTGCCCCTGTTCTCCTGATATTCTCCAGCTCTAAATTTGTTACTGTGTGTCCCCAGGATTTCTTTGGTCTTCCTGTTCCCTTCTTAGAGTATTTTCTCTTGGCCTTCACCTGGTGAGATTAGCTTCTATTGAGTAACAAGAGACTCTCTCAAATAGGATCTGTCATATTATGCGGGCATAATTTTGAGCTTAATACTATATCTGGAGCATCAGGCATAATGTTGGCATAATACTAATATTTTTTTATTTTTAATGCCGTTGTTTCTGAAAACTGTGAGAAGTGTATTTGAATATTAATTTTTGCCAGCAACTTGCTCTAGAATGCACAAAATTGATAAAAGTGGGAATATTTTAGGAACTTGATACCTTAAACTCGCACCCAGTGCATTTTGGTATAATAAAAGGGCTTGGCACCTCTTTATGCTAGGCTTCCACCTGACCAGGAATGTTTTTTAGTAGGTACAGGCCTATGGGGGGTGGGATGAAAGTGTCATTTCAGGCCATCTGATAGGGTGTGGAAAAAAATGAAAAATTATGCGGACATTTTCGGCAATGTTATGCGGAAGAAAGTGATGATTATGCGGAAAAGACAGCAGGTTATGCAGACATTTCTAAAATAAATAAAACTGTTCCCTTGGCTTTTTTCAATGTATAAAATACACTTTAACATCTTACCAAGAATTTTAGTCCTTTATGACATGTGTGACCTTTTGCTGCCCGGCCATTCATGGACATACGCTCAGGTATTTCTTCATTCAACACAGTTTTTCTGTTAAGTTTGTTTGAAGCTTAACCCGGCATTAAATTGGAAAAGGAAAACTGGACACGCTGGTAGTCCCAAACTAGAACCCAGGCAAATCAAAGACGCATGGAATGCCTGGTGGTTTACAATTGTTTACGAACGAAAAGGCGTGTTTTTTGTCGCTGTTTTGGGTGAAAAACTTCTTTAAAATGATCAATCTCTTTGCTATTTTTGCTCCTGAGGATGGTAAGTAGTTGCTTTCTCGCTTATATGTAGCAATTTTCTAGTTTTATGCGAAAAAATGCCCCAAGGATGTGGAGGATGCCGAAGTAGGCAAATTATGCGGATCCGCACCACCGCATCCTGTCAGATGCTCTGTCATTTTAGTCTGGTATAATTTGAGCATTATACCTCCAGCCAAGCATAATTTTGAGCATAATACCCTGGTTTCACGGGTGACGCCCGAAAGCATAATACTCTATTTTTTGAGCATAATCCGACAGACCCTTCTCTCAAAGCTCTTCCTTGTACCTTTAAGCATTTCTTGTGACATCAGCAAGAAGGCACGATTCAGTGTTCGTTTAGGAAGTGGTCATTTATTTTGTGAGGGGAGTGGGCTGGTGAATTTTTACTTTGGCACTGTTCTTGCCTCTGCTTAATTTAAGCAATGTGGTTCCTCAAGTGAGGAGTGTGCACATGAAATGACAACACTCACTCTCAGTTAAACAGTAACAGTTAAGATTCATTTAACAACAAGTAAAAAAAAACACATGCATCCTTGGTAGCAGACCACCACAATAACATTTTAGACAAGATTAAAATCAAGCCAGTACTGGGCAGTGCTATTACCATGATTATACAGCTGGTTCCAGGGTTTCCAGGGGCTGGTTTATACAATGAACCAGCATGTTATGGAAAAAAGGTGACTTTTAATGTCACCACATACTGAGAAATGTCTTTTCATTTGTCAAACACTAACAGGTTTGTTCACTGCTGATCAAAAGCTAGCTGGTCAAGAGAGTATCTACACAAGACAGAATCCCACAGGTACACGACGAGGATATGAGTGTCCAGAGGAGAGGGACTATTATCCATACTGGCATCCAACAGAGTGGAAGGACATTGCAATTTTAACCAGTGATACATCCAAGTGTGAATATTATAAGAAGCACAGCTTTAATGTTGAACCAAAAGGTAAATACAATATTAAAACCGGGATTTTTGTTGATGAAAGCCCTGTTATTTTTATAAGCTGATTTTTCGACATGCAAATAATTTAATTTTTATGTTGTATAAAGTTGGATGAATCATAACAGACAAAACAAGAAAATGGTATGTATGTATTATTATAACCGCTGCAATATTCAGTCGTGACAAAAAAATTGGAACTGCTCTGCAAAGCTAGCATATCTTCATACCGAATGTTGACTTAAAGTGTCCATAGGGCCAAAAGGTTGTTTTAGGTTTTCATTATCTCTATAACATCTAAAAATGTCTTCAAACCCAAAAAAGTGAATTCCGATGCTTTTTGCCATAAAATTCCAGATTTAAATTTCCCGCCTTGGCCACGCCCAATGAAGTTGACGGCGTGATGATAGATTGGCGAGGAATGACGTCACTTCAGGAATATCTCAAAGCTCTATGTTTTTATTCTGCTTGCTTGACTACTGCATTGCTTCACCAACTTCAGTTTGTTCCATTGTTTTTTGTTGACGAAAACTCCTCACTACTACACAAACAACAGTTACCTAAACTAGAAGGATTTCGTGATTCCTGACTTGACATCACGACCCATTCAGAAGCCCAGTCCCTTTTCTGTATGGACTCATGGTCAACTTCATTGGGCGTGGCTGAAGCGGGAACTTCAAAGCTAGATCTTAGAGTGTTAAAATCTCAGAATCCATTTTTTTTTCTCTTAGAATACCTTTTTAGACTGTATAGAGCTACCATAACTATAAAAACCCTGTTGGCCAAATAGACACTTTAGGAAAAGGTCATTAACTTCCTTTGCACACAGCAATGAAAGAAACAAAGAATATCCAAGCTCATACATACTAAATAAATGCATTTAATCTAACATGCTATAATGTGAAGTCAAAACGCAGTCTAACTCTGCAAAACACATGTACGCAATAAACCCTTTGAATTGTTAATTCATCTTTGATGTGAATTTTGGTTTGCTTAAGTTGAGTGGGACTGTACATAAAATCATGCAACCAAAGTTTAAAATCTTCACCTGCAATAATGTACTTTTATGTCTCTGATGGGGTGGGGTGGGTTAGGGGTAGGGGTAGGGTGGGGGAGTAGCAGTAATAATTTTAGTCTTGTAGCCTGCGGTCATGCACTAATAAAACTGTTGGGGATCCTCGCAGACTTGACATCTACACAGTTCATTGTAATGTGTGATTTTTCCTCTCTTGTTTACCAGAGTGTCAATGGACCATAATTAGCAAATTTGGAAGGATTAATTGTTGTTATTCATGTATTTAGGATAGATTTTCAGTTTGTAAACTTAATACACCTAGTATGGTATGTCTAAAAGTTAAGGGTGCATCTTATGACCAAGTGCATCTTATAAGAAAAATAGGCAGTCTTTGACTGCATGTGCCTAGTGATATGAAAACTAGAATCATCTGCAATGACCACATGATACAACAACAACAACAACAAGAAACTTTATTGTAAAATAAGTATCAACTGTAACAATTCATAATCATGTCTTTCTCAGCGTGGAGGAATGTTTATTTGGTGGAATTTTGAATAATTATCGGCTTATCAGATAAGCTTGTTTCTGTTTTCATTTTTGTGTCTCTTGTAGCCCGTTGAGATCATTTTTTCGTCTAAATCACTTACGAATAGTTCGAAAAAGATGTTCCCATTCAACTTTCAGCTTCTAGGTTATAATTCTGGGTGTTGACCAAAACGTCCGGTTGTGTAATATTCAAAGTTTTTCGGTTGCTCGCATGTGTTGACAGATGGGTAACAAAAAATTCTAATTAGTGCTGGTTTTTGTTCGATTTCGCGGAAATTTTAACACGATGAAGCTGGAATGTTAAGGAATAGATTTTACTTTTGCCGATGTTTGGAGCCAATTAACGGAGAAGTTATATATCGCGAAGCGTTTGGCGTGATGGTGCAATCGGATATTTTTGTTTACTCAGAAGCAAAAACTATTGTGGTCGAAAAAGGTCATTTCAACGACCTTTCAAACGAATATAAACTTACATATTTGCCGAAATGAGTTTGTAGTTAAAAAAAGGTTTTTTGACCAGCGCTGTGATTTGAATTTTTTTCCCGCGAAAATGCCCCGTTGCAGTTGAGTTAAATCTTAAAACACAGGAAACTTACCAACGTCGTTGAAGAAACGCGCAACGTGAGCACATGGAGCGATCGTAGCAAAAAGTTGCCATCTACGTCATGTCTTTTCGGGATAAGAAAATCAGACGAACATTGCTCGACAGTGGTCTTGAGTTGTTGGCCAAAGAATACGAGAAAAACCCGTGTTACGGACAAAGACGTATACACGATAACATGGTGCTTTGAGCTCTACGAGCACTAGGCCTCCACGTGTACTAGGCACAAAAAGTGAAGGGGGACACTTCATGAAATATTACACGAATGGCAAGTGTTACGGACGCACACGTATGCACGATAACATAGTGCCTTGAGCTCTACGAGCACTAGGCACAAAAATGCATGTACATGTACATGTAGTTAAAAGGTCTGAAAACTTTATGGTGGTTATGATTTTATCTAATTGGGAGAATTGTAAAAGATACCCTTTATAGCCATTCACTGGTTGATGTGCCCAAATATTGCCTGGTGTGCCTTTGACAGTTACATGACTGTATTGAATTGACCTTGTTATCATTATCATTTATATAAAAATGACGGATTGATTCATTGATCTTGAATCAATTCACCTATTGAATCAATCCTTAAATGGCACTGCTTTTGATCCACAAATAGGAGAGTGTGTTGAGTATTACCCTGGTGGAAAAGTACGGAAACACTGGTCAAAGTACAACAATGCCAAAGATTGTACAGACAATGGTGGGAAATGGATGATGTTTACAAATTTCCTTGAGAAGATGCCTCCCCAGTACAATAAAGAGAAGAGCTGTAAGGATGCAGGAGATCGTTTTGTGTGGGCCATCCCTCATGGCTCTGATAAGCCCCAGTGCTTGGTGAAACTTGATGAACCATACTGTGGTCAGGCTCCTTGGACACGGGACAATCATCTTGGTAACACTCCAGAGGGTGTGACTCCAAACTTTACTTGGACAATTCCTAACTTTCCATCTGGTCAGGCTCAGCTGTGTGTTTTTAGAATAAGGTACAGTGCGAGCTTATGCATGCCATGTCACGTTCATGCACCACAGTGTTGTAGTTTTCTCCATTCCAGCAATATCTCATTTTGTATCCTATTTGGTATTTCTTGGACAGATTAAGAAATGTTTGTTCTTGGTGCACTCGTTCATGCCTATATGGCTACAAATGCCCCAGACGAATTAATTTTAATTTGAGAATAAATTTAGCTGTTTTCACTTTTCAGATATAACATATCAACTGATGACTATGATGGCTGGAACACTAATGCTACTTTTAACGATAAGTAAGGATAAGTACATATAGTTTTTTATTAGAATTTTTTATGGAGTGAAATTTAGAGAGAACATAGTTACATGTACATTTATCACCTGACTGAATGTTCACTTGTGAATCCATTCACACATCTCAGGGCCAGTAGTGCCATTAACCCAGTTTCATAACCCTTGTAGATCTGCCCTTGTCTGTTTCGTGTATTTGGTGCATATGTGGCTCGTCCAGTGAGTAAACTGATAATGGACTGGTCCAATATGAGGAAACACTCAATAAACAGACAGTCGCATTTATGAACTGAGAGCTGAACAGTCTCAAATGATGAGACCTTGTCTGGGCCAGTCTTAGACTGGAATCATTTGGGACTGGTCTGTTTCAGGAGAGCTCTGGGTCAAAGGTGACCAAGACTGTGTTTGCTTGCAGGCCTATCACTGTGTACTGTATGTATCAATTGTGACTAATTTAATCTATGTTAAGTGTGGCTTTGATTTCAAAGCTACAGGGTGAAGGCTGTGCATCGAAGGTTTGTCAAAGATGATGTTGAGTGCTCTTTGTATTTGTCCACTTTTTCAAAGTTACATGTTATTGTAGGACTTAATGCAGTTTGTTATCTCCTTTGATGCAAATCAAAGATACAGTCAAAGCATACTGTGTAATACTATTTTGATTACCAAGAAAGTGGGGTGTACATAGAACTTTGTCACTGAAGTGCTTGTTTCACTAACAACAATCATCAGGGATAAACTGTGCAATGATAGTGCTTGTCATGAATTATTTTCAGGCTGATTCAGCAAAACCCTGCTGTTGACATTGGTGGTTCCTCACCGTTAAAACTTGCAATAAATACAGCTCAATATGGAAGGACATTCCAGGACAGATCACACATAATTCGGCTAAGCCAACGGTTAACAGCTGCCATACCACTTGACAAAAACATTTACAACTTGAATGTTCGTGGAAAGAGAGGCAACATTGTACAGGTATTGTAACAATGGATTGAGCAGAGTTCTTTGTCAAGGAAATAACCGGCTAGCTATAGCAATTAATATTAATATAACATTGGTAAATTAGAAAACAGTCCTGAGAAAGCACGCGCGCTGATTGGTTAATAATCGTGTTTGTATAACTCAATGGAGACACAGAACTAGCATGCGCTGTTGGCGTAGTGATGGCCCAAGCAAAGAGAATTTACATTTTGATAATCAAAGTTAACAAGTTGTTTCCCTTTTTCTCGCTGCGGTGTTTTCTAAAAGGAATAGAAAACATGTACTCCATGTTTCTATCGGGTTGTAGAAACACTCGTGAAAGTTTGGGAGAACTCAAAAATGCTGTGGAAACACTCGCCTGCGGCTTGTGTTCACACAGCATTTCTTGTTCACCCAATCTTCCACTCGTGTTTCTATAACTCGATAGAAATATGGTACATGTTTGTTATTTCTTAATTGTGAAATTGAAATGATTTGGGATAATTTCTGTCATTTCCTGCCATCAAACTTCTAATAACTCAAAATTTCTTGAACTCCTTAAAGGTTCGAATTATCTGGGGTCAGCTGTTCTTATGTTTATTAAATTTCATTACATACAGGTATAATTCAGAAGTACATATAATGCCCCAGCTGACCCAATGATCGCAACATTTCAATGCAACATAGTATATCACAACACTGTCATGTCCAACTTGTTGCATGCACTTGGCTCCCTTGTTGTGATGTGTTGAGACATGTTGGATGTGAAATTATTGACACCCAGGATGCGTGGCAACCTGTCGCAACAGGATAGTGAAATGTGCACAACATGTGCTCAGCAAATTATGTTGCAATATGTTGCATTGAAATGCTTCACTTCAGATCTAGAGATTTTAGCTAAAAACCAGCAATGTCCATTAAAATCCCTTTTAGACTGTAACACACTCTGACATCTTTTGATTGTTCACATGTTTATTGATTAATTTTTGTTTTATTTTTGCAGGTTTATCCAGCTGTCGAGTATGATTTTGTTCCCAACAAATTAAACATCAACAAAGACACTGATGTGGTTCACATTCAGTGGACAGGTAGAGTAATTAATTAAACATGTATAGGATGGGGAAAGGGGGGAGGGGTGGGGTGGAGTAGGATGAGAGGCATACTGAGGGGAGGGGAGGAGCTTGTGTACCCAATGTCCTTAGTGGTCCCCTGTGTTATCCATGAGAACTGGGCAAGAGTCACAGTGGGGGCTCAGAAGTGGAATGTGTGATGACAGGAATTGCATAGTCCTCTTTGTTATTACTCACTACATAATTATATAATTTTAAGCAGTCCTAAGAAAACATGCATGCTGATTGGTTAAAAATTGTGTTTCTATAACTCGATAGAAACACAGAACGTAGCACAAGCTGTTGACAAAGAGAATTTACATTTTTGATAAGATTCAAAGTGAATAAGTTGTTTTCCTTTTTCTCGCCACAGTGTTTTCTAAAAGAAATAGAACATGTTCTTTGTGTTTCTTGGAGCTTTAGAAACACTCGTGAAAGTTTGGAAGAACTCAAAAAAGCTGTGGAAACACTTACCTACTGCTCGCGTTCCACAGCATTTCTTGTTCTCCCAAACTTCCACTCCTGTTTCTATAACTCAATAGAAACACAGCACATTTTGTACACCTATATGTTTTCTATTTCTTAAATGATATTGAACCAGGGCTCCTCATTTTTCATAACAGTATGACAAACATCTAGAGTAGCCATAAGCTATCGGTGCAGCAACAGTTTTGGAGCCAGAAATGGTTTTTTATTACTTTCCTACAAGGATTTGTTAGAGTTTGATTTGTAACAAAATGTAATAATATTATTATTTCATGGCGTACCTGGAAACTAGCTTACAGCTAAGCATTCCAAGCATGTTAATTAAGTGACTGATTGATTGAATATATTATATACTTGCATGTGCTTTTCTCCCATTTTACAAACTTAAGAGAATTCATTTGATAACTCTTATTTTTCCAGGCTCCAACTCTCATAATAACAACAACCCAGCTGGTGATGGACAAGCCGGGGATGCTGGGGAAGGGAACAGTGGTAAGATTGCTGTCTCGTGATAAATATTTATTTTATTTTTTTACATAAGGAAGCAGATATGTACACTATGGGAGGTGTGGTGAGCTAATGGTTAATTTGCTGGACTCCACATCTAACTGTCCAGGCTTGAGGCCTAGCCGGGGAAATTCTGTTGTATTCTTGGGCAAGACATTTTACTCTCACAGTGCCTCTCTCCACCCAGGTGTTTACAGCGCTGATTATATTACCGTGAACACCTAAAATATGTCTGGAATGTTTGTGTTGTAACCAATCACATGCGAGATCTTCACACCACAGAAACCACAGGCAACGAACCGTTTCCTTAATCGGCCACGGAACAAATTATTTTTGTTTTGTTTAAGATACAAACTGTCTTATTAGGAATTTAAAACACCGCTGTTCCCCAAGATCAGTGCTGAGGACCGCATCCAGGTCATCGTTCGAGTTTAGAAAGAAAAAATTTAGAAGCCAACGCGACGCGACGGCGACCAGCTTTCCATGTAACGACATCACATCAACAATCGTGATTAGCATAATCCTTGCCAATATTTTTTGTAGAACAAGGGTTGATTTGTGTGGGCTAACAATTGAACCCTCGAACTACTGTGCCGGCAGAAGTTCCTTGATCGCAAGATCGCAAACTGGAAAGACCGCCGAACAAATTTGCGATCAGGCGTAACTAATTATTCCGATTTCGATCGTTACAAAAAGCTTGAAAATTCGCACGCCAAACCGTCGCGTGCGTCCGCCGGCACATCGGCTTTGTAATTTATTTCAAAATCGCTCAAACCTGTATTTTTCGCTATTATAGCACATACTGCAAACAAATGGGAAGGAAAAGTAATTGTTTACTTGCTTGTAAAAAGACTGAATGTTAAAACAAAACGAAAATAATTTGTTCCGTGCCCGTTAGGAAACCATTCGTTGCCTTGTGGTTTCTGTGGTGTGAAGATCTCACATGTGATTGGTTACAACACAATAAACATTCCAGACATATTTTAAGTGTTCACGGTAATATAATCAGCGCTGTAAATGGGTACCTGCAAATTGTTGAGGTAAGGGACGGACCATTAGAAAAGTGATGGGGGGGAGGGGAAAAAACCAAAAAAAAATTCATGCAAGGGAAATTGCCAAGAAAAAAAAATTCGTGCAAAGAAGAAGGTAAAGAAAAAAAATTCATGCAGAAGGAAGGTCCAGGTCCGGTTGCTATGGCGTGACGTCATTTATCTGTTAGGTTGCTGTCATCGCAAGAATTTTGCGGTTCTATTGTGGTTTGCGATAATTGCTTTCAATAAAAGAAACTGTGTACTATAAGTAACCTGGTAATTTTCAGATATGATCTGGCCGCATAATTTATTTTTTTATAATAAATTTTCACAACGCGGGATTATTGTTCGCTTACACATAATAGAGACTTCGACTTCCAATGAACCCGTCATCGGTCATTGAAAACGGGCACAAAACGAGACTTGCGTCCCGAATTAGAAGATATGGTGTTTCTTCTGACGCATTTGTGCGAAATTGATCCAGTTTTCAGTCGAATTTTCCTCGTGGAGTTAAAGAAGGCGCGCTTGTTTTCCTTTCGCGGGAAGAACAACAAAGAAGCTGTCCCTGGATATACGTTTGGAGTGTTGCGGCAAACCATTAAACAGTTGTTGAAAACCAAACAAAACCGACAACCGCGATTGGCTTGTACATGAATTCAATCACCTGAGAACGACAGAGAGAACCAAAAAGTGTCTTCAGCTAGCGCTAGCCGTGACCAACCTCGTAGAGCATCGAATCAACACAACAAGACGAAGGTACCAAGTTATATCATTAGATTAATCTTTCATTTCTATGATAATTAACTTATACGGATTGTCATGCTTTTAGATAGTATGGGGACTAGACAGGTACTAAAAATCACTGTTTTCATTTGTGAGTTAGACCCTATACTGAGTCCATCGTACAATAGTTTTCTGAAAGACAATTATTTCGGATACATAGAAAATCCGTATAGGTACATATTATAAATGCTCTCTGGTTTGCCCACGCAAACGTTCACATAGAATTGACGTTGCCGAGGGTTAGAGGATATTTTCGGGTTCACCCAGGCTGAAGACCATGCAACACAGTTGCTGATGAGTGCTTCAAAATATGTAACAAAATTGTCAAAGTTATTTTTCCGACGTGCGTGACGTACATTATAGGAACATGTTACATATCCTTTCAGGTTCACCCAGGCTGAAGTTCACGAGTAATTCGAGATATGTAACAAAATCGTGATAGAGATTTTTCCGCCGTGCGTGACATTATAGGAACATGTTACATATCCTTTCTGGTTCACCCAGGCAATTCAGTTGCTGAGTGCTTTGGGATATGTAACAAAATCGTCAAAGTGTTTTTCCGTCGTGCGTTGCATCATAGGAACATGCTGTGGTGGGTTCTGGTTCACCCAGTCTCATTGAAGTCCATGCAGTACAGTTGTTGAGTGCTTCTGGATATGTAACAAACTCGTGATAGTGATTTTTCGGTCGTGTAGTTTCCAGAATCGCTTCGCATTACTTGAAAACAATAAGATTATGAGCTCGTGATTTCTATCACGCATAGTAATCGTGAGCGTAACCTCTTGAGAGGTTTTTGAAAACCTCGTTGCAACAATTTTTGAGAATTTCTGACTGCATAACATAAACTGATTTTCAAAGTGTCTGGACACATGACGCGTTTTGTGGAACACAAACGATCACTGCCAGGGATATCATTACACTGGAATGTTACAAGCCACTGGTATCCCGTGGAGATGTAGAACTAAAAGTTCTTCATCTCCATGGGATCCAAGGTCTGTTTTTGGTTGCAAAGAACGTCTGGCTCGTTGTGCTACAACATACACTATAAATAGATTACTTCATAGAAAGTGCGACGTACGGATTTTTATTCACGAGTTGCAAAACTTTGCAAAACGAACGAGTGAGCGCAGCGAACGAGTGAGTTTTCAAAGTTTTGCAACGAGTCAATAAAAATCCGTGCAAAGCACTTTCTATGTTGTAATCTGTTTATTGTATATATAACGAGAATTAAACACAACCATTAAATCAGTTTTAGTTTTTTTCCCGCACCATAAGTTTACATGCAGAACGCTGAGAACGTAATGAATGACCGAGCGTAATGAAAAACAAATCTGCTTTCCAGTCCAGATATAGGCGTACAACGAGCCTACACAAGCTTAAATATAATAGGGGAGAATTCGTAAATACATAGTGAGAATTTTTTTTTCCTTTGTCCATAATTACTGTCAGATTCAATCATGTCATGGCGACGTTTCGCGCTGTGCAAAGACAAATTCGGACTCTGTTGACTTACACTGTTTAAATTTGAATGTTCCTCCTTGAATGTTGTTGGCTTTCTGATGTTAAATTTACTTCCTCGGTTTCTTGAATGGCCATTGATTCTCAAACTGAAGTTCTAGCGCTCAAGATATTTGTTAGATATATTCCATTGCTGTTTTTCCGAAAGTGAAGTAAAACGGGAACCGAAGCCGTGTTATCGAGACACAAACTTCAAGCGGACGCTGATTTCAAGCCCGCGCTTCTCGGAAGCCATTAGAGTGCTTAACTCTGATTGGCTAAGTGATTCTATCATGAACGGTGATTGGTTATATTTTTCACATGTGAAGAACGCTATACGCAAACCTGACTGGACGTATCGCTTTTTTCACCGGTGAAATATAGCACATATAGAGTTCTATTTGTGAGGTTTATTGCCTAAAATTCTCGCTATATATACAATAAATACTGTATTGTAATGGAAATAATAAAATAAAATTTGTAATAAATTAATATTAGAATCTGGTATCTTTGTAAATATTATATGCTATAAAATTCGTTATGCTCAGAATAAAAATTGGAGGATGAGTCTTATCCCCTTGAACAGGAGCCCGTGCCTTGAATAAGAATTCTATAATACAATGAAGTCATTCACACGTAGTACTAAGTGTTAACCACATAAACAGCAACATTGACACTGCCACTGGTACTCTTAAAAAAAAAGAACCACAAAGTGTGGTTTTCATTGGCAGGCAGACTATCTTCGCTCTAGGACATACTCGTCTGAGCAAAACTGCTAAGGTTTACGTGTCGCTATCGTAAAACCACAGAGGAGAGTCTGTGTTGGCCTGTCTATTAACTTTTCAAAAAGGTAAATCGTTCAAAGACACTCGCCAGAACAAAACTTTAGAGGCTTACGTGCCGCTATCGTAAAACCACATAGGAGAGTTTGTGTTGGCCTGTCTATTAACTTTTCAAAAAGGTAAATCGCTCAAAGACAAACTCGCCAGAACAAAACTTTAGAGGCTTACGTGCCACTACCGTAAAACCACATAGGGGAGTTTGTGTTGGGCTGTCTATGACCTTTTCAAGAAGCAATATTTGTCTGAAAAAAAAATTCGCGCAGAGGGTTTCACCTGAAAAAAAAATTCCTGCACAAGCCGTGAGCGAAAAAAAAAATTCGTGCAAGCCGAAAATTCCCCTCCCCCCCCATCACTTTTCTAATGGTCCGTCCCTAACGTGGCAGAGTGTTGGAGAGTACCCTGCGATGGACTGAGTGGGGGAGGGGGTTCCCAGAAGATTACATTCAGTAATCTTAGCTGCTTCACTTGTGCTGAAATTTGATATAAGTAATTGTTTGAATGACAGTACAATTAAGGATTTACACTACGAGTGATAATTATTATTTTGTTTTAATTCTCGTAAAGTTGCAGCTTAATTAACGATAATTGGCCTGCTTTAAGCCAATCACAATAAATTAATTTTGTCACTTATTATATAAACCATCTACACGTAACATTTGATGCATCTGGAAAATTTAAGCATACACAAAGTTCACCAGTGCACAGAATCACAGATGCGCAGTGACTTGTTATTGGAATGTTAAAGTTTGGAGCGCATAACTACGTAAGCTGCATGCAAGAACTATGTATCGTTTAAGTAATGCTCATCCTTTGACATAGCACGTGACACTTTTCCGTCAGGTTTTGGAGCACAAATAAATTAAATGAGAGTGTGTAACCTCTAGGCTGCTCATTCAACCAGTGGCCTTTTTGCATAGCAAGCAGTTTTTTGGCGCCAATTTTGGCCTTATTCAACAGAATAAAGACAAAATTGCTGTTTACAAGTTTAAATGCAACCTCTATAAATTCCACAGGTACAGACAGAAATAACATGGTTGAAACAGAAAATTCTTTGGACAACTATCCACTCCCTTGGGAAATGTCCAAACTTTTCCAGGGTGCCACGGCTGTTTGGACAAGCCTAGAATTAAAAGATCCAAAACCAGAGGACATTGCTGTGAGCTTAGCAAGTGCAGGTATGGTTTAGGCATTCCATTCCACAGTCAATGCAAAAAAAGCAAATTCTCAAATTTCTCAGTACATGTATCTCTCATCAGTTCTTTTTTTAACACATCGAGGAAGCATATATGTACACAATTGGAGGTGTGCTGAGCTAATGGTTAATTTGCTGGACTCCACATCTAGCTGTCCAGGCTTGAGCCCTGGCCTGGACAGCCTCACCATTGCCAGTGAGGCTGAAGAACCCTACTGTATGCCCAGAGACTTTTAGAGTTTATTTGACCGCAGTACAGCTTGTTTTACGTTGTGTTTTGTTTTGTTTCTAAAGAGAGATTCATCATGTGACTATTCTTTCAGTCATGTTCATGCCCCTTGAACCCTTCAGCGTAAATGTGCGAATTATAACTGGCATATTTTGAAATGGGTAACTCCTTTATTCTGATAAGAAGTCTGGAGTCCACCAAAAAAACCTTTAAAACGATTATTAGCACGCAACTTCTTTGTTGAAAGCTTTGACTTCGTAACTGAAAAGTAGTCGCAAACTTAAACTGGCGAAATGTTGAAAGAAAAAATACTGAATAACGAAAAAAGCTAACAACACAGCTTGTGATAATTCATTTCAAAGACCCTTTATCTATTTCTGCCCTTAATCCTTTTAAGCTTCAGATTAAAGTAACAATCATTTTGTTTTATTTTTTAAGGGTATTATACCTGTCTACGGAAAGGCAAGATATGTGACGCGGAGTCTGTGGAAACAAAGAAGCCACAAATGGATTCTCTACTGAACAATGCACCAGCATCCTTTGGGGGCATTATGCTGCAATTCAGCAAGAAAGGGTGTTTTTATTACATGTGCTCCCGAAATAACAACTTTTCAAACCGAAGTCAGAAGGGAGTGCTATGCGTCACTTAAATTATAGATTCTGGATTTTGTACTTGAATTAATCGCGGCGAGACCCGAGCGTTCAACAACCCCAGTGATAGAATATTTACGAACTTGAAAAAATTGTGTGTTAATAGAGATTTTTTCAGAATAATTTATAGATTCGAAATAACCAACACTTTGCTATTTGATATCAGCAAACAAAAACACCTTCAAACCAAATTGCATTTTTTTTTCCGGATGATGCAATCCCATTTTCAAATGAGTTGTACATACATGAAAGGTTGTACCATACAAAGTAACGGGGGGAGGGGGGAGGAGAGAACATTTTCAGCCCAATATTTGCGGTAGCCTTTAAACTTTCTACGACCGTTTTAGCCTTATGAGCTCTGCATAATTTCGCGAGCGCTGTTTTTCTTTTTCTGCTATTTGGAAAATTTTCGGGGGAAACATTCACCCTTCCACCTAGTGCTCCTGATCTTCCCTTAGTTTAAATTAAACTGTAAAATAATGGTAAAAATTACGTAATAATTTTATGATGAAAGTGCTGGTCACTTTGTTCCATTTTCCTCAGATAACATTTTTCAGTATTGCAGATTTTATTCATGAGCTATTTTTTTGTTGGAATCGCTTTTTTACACCTAATTGCAATAACGTTGTCACAGAAAAAAGCAAAAAGCAAAAAGCAAAAAGCCAAATAGGAATTAATTAGGGAAATTTGAATTTTTATTGTTCTTAGATACTGTATATGAATGAAAAGTAGACTTTTTTTATTCATGTCGTTCATTTACATTATATTTTTATTCATGTACAGTATCTGAGAACAATGGAAATTTAAATTTCCCTAATGAATTCCTATTTGGCTTTTTGCTTTTTGCTTTTTGCGTTTTGCTTTTGCTTTTTTCTATGACGTTATTGCAATTAGGTGTATGTACAAACCTAGAAAATAAATACAATATTTTGACTCTATGAGGCCCCGTCCACATGCATCCAGATATTTTTGAATCCGCGACTTTTTTTCTCTGGATTATTCAAATCAAATTCGCTTGTCCACACCCAATTCACTCTAGAGAAACTTGGCTTACATGTTGTGCCGCCATATTGGTTTATTGTCCGGAAAGAGACTGGACACGATTTTGCTACGTCATCGGATTCGAAAATATCAGGATTCGCCGTCCACACGTTATCGGATTCGTTGCGGATATATTTCTTTCCACTCCGGACATAGGTAACCCAGGCTTACTGTGAGTGTTACGTGACATAACATGGATAAATATATGGAATATATAGGGCGAAGTTTAGGTTTGGAAATTTGCTAGAGTATGGAAATAAAAATCGATGAAACTTACCATTTGGCGAGTTGGGGAAAAATAGTCTTCTTCACCTTTCCTTCATAGTAAAGTGGCAAGGTAGGAGGCTAACGGCAAAGCAGGGCTCCGATCGACCCAAAAAACAAGCAATTAATCATAGAGGGTGACAATTTACTTACAAGAAACCACAACTGTAATTCGAGCTTTCGTTTTTAACTCGTAGCTGCACAGATGTGGTTGTATCTATGACGACAACAACAACAATCTTTATTTAAACACGACTTTACATGTAAGTATGCTTTTTGGGTCGTGATCTAGCTAAAAATTTGAGAAACGTAAAATGCACATGCAGTAATGATAGTAGGCGTCCCGGGGAAGGTACTCCCTTGTATGAACCGTACAGTTAAGTGCGGCCCCAAAGGGTATGGTATTTCAGCCGTTTTAGTCAAAATAGGGTAACGACTTTGGCCATTTTGGTTATAAATTGGGTATGGTTTTGGCACTCTAGTATAGGTATGTTGCTGAGAAGAAGCTACTTTTTCATAGACTGTCAACAAAAGCTTTACATAACTTATGTTTAGGGCAACTGTGTCAGTCGTAATGGTGATAAATAGGCTATCGAATTATTGTTCATGCCATAAATAGGATAGCAAAAACGCAGATTTTGGTCATAAAT
The DNA here is from genome assembly GCA_019787425.1 of Platygyra sinensis. Lineage (NCBI taxonomy): Eukaryota > Metazoa > Cnidaria > Anthozoa > Scleractinia > Merulinidae > Platygyra > Platygyra sinensis. The sequence continues at coordinate 4,250 of JAHPZR010018465.1, read as the reverse complement.
AAAGTTAGCCGGGTTTCACTGGAAAGTGGGGTGCCTGTTTTCAAGAAGTTTATTGTACGGAGATGACAATGTCTTGTAATACGCCTGAAGTTTCGCGCTTGAATCAGCACTTGGCACTTGGATATATTATTACTTGACACCCGGTCAAAATACTAGAAATAAATCAGCCGTCAATTTTGTTCCAAGATGAAAACTGAGAAAACTCTAACGCAAACATGCAAAAAAAGTGGCAGCTTAGGCGCTTAATTAATTTTAATGTCTTGTGGATTTATGGATGTCTTAAAAAGAGTAAAGAGCAATAAGTTATTAGTAAATGTTCAAGACTCGAAGACTTCCTTGTACTCTGCTAAATGTAGGTACTGAAACAAGCCTGTTCTGACGACTCAAAGGACTAAATCCGGGACTCGGTTGGAAAATTTTTTATGACCATCGTAGAGACATATATGGGAAAAGGGCATGGTGGCGCCAAGAAATTTTGCACTCTAATGAACATGCCACCACCCTCGGCAGCAAAGCCGTGTACAAAGACAAGAACATAATAAGAAGCGAAGAAAGGTACTGAGAGGGAAGAAAAAGAGAAAGGAAGACAAAAATCAAAGCAAAGAAGGAGTTACTTATGCTGCAGGACAGTTTTAGTGTTTTACTGCAGTTGACAGTTATAGTATTGCATGCGAAAATCATACCTAAACTTTAAGTCTCATTTTCCCAAATATTAGATTTTTACTGTAGGTACTTTGCCTCAACACTTCTCCTTGGAAAAGTATTTAACATAAGGCATTCATTTTTGCTGCAGACTTTAATCAATAGTGTTTCTGTGATATGAACCTAAATGCAATCATGCCCTTTAATTTGTCATGCATAGTTTGGCCAATGTTGTTAATGGGTGTGGTCCAGAATTAATTACACTCATTTGCAGATTGTAAATTAAGAACAAAAAAAGTTGAACTAATTTGGTTTTAGGTTCAAATCACAGGTCTATGTATGATAAACGTTCTCTAAAAATTTTAGAATCAAAGGTTTTTTTGCTAAGGAGATACAACTGTTGGCGTGGAGGCTATAAAACAAAGGTTTTTAGGGCGTGGCACGGTTGCCATGGCAACTAATTACGTCATTTTTAGTGTCAAACCATTTCTCTTGTTAAACTTAATAACATGACATTAAAGACAATTTGTTGAAACTTAATGAAAAAATTTCTTTGTTTGAGGGTACCATTCCACCTTAAGAGACTTCTATAATTACAGGTAGCTTCTATTAAAAAGAAGACGTTCGTGCGAGAATTTATTCAACGTAGAGAATTTCTGCGATAAGATATTGAGTTCTTAGGTCAGAATTCAAAGAATAACTAACTTGACACGGTGCAACCGACCATGAAACGGCTTTACCACCGTTTTCGTCGATACGCGACTGTGGAAAACAAAACACCCGCGGAAACGTTTCCAAAATTTCCGTCAATCATACATACGATGGCCCAGGAGGGTCACAGTCCAGTGTTAATTTTCACAGTCCAGTTTTAATTTTTCACAGTCCAGTTTTAATTTTGCACAGTCCAGTTTTAATTTTTCACAGTCCAGTTTTAATTTTTGCACAGTCCAGTTTTAATTTTGTACAGTCCAGTTTTATTTTCTTCACAGTTCAGTTTTAATTTTGTGAGTCGTCACCAGTTCTCTCTCTACAGCCATGCTCACGTGTTCTGCATGTTGTCTTCAGGACGGCCATTTTGGCGTAGGCCATTTAACAAATAGATTCCATG
>JAHPZR010018464.1:20000-21825 GCA_019787425.1 Platygyra sinensis | reverse complement strand
GCACTAGGGTTACCTGCTACCTGCTTGTAAACAGGGCCTAATTTTGTGACTGGAAAATAATGTTGTTCATGACTTTCTGAAATATATCAATGAAAACACAACACTAACCACACACCCACTCTAACACAATAAGCAATTGAAAAGGGCGGACTTTATGCTAACTGAAGTGACCAGGACTGCAAAGTACACTGAGGTGTATTTCGAATTTCCGAAACATTACTAGCAAAAAAAGCTAGCTATTAATATTTGCAAGTACCATTTGCCAGGTTCAACAAATAACTTCTTCCACACTGCTTAGGGCCCACATAGAAATGTTTTGATAACTACAGAACTATTGACCTTCACTGAAACTTGGCTTTGCAGCTGTTCCTGAACTACTACAGCTGTATCAAGCTGGCATGTATACTGAGCACTAAAAGCACTTTCAACTCTTTTTTGATCCCTACATGTGTACCACAGCCTCATCTTCTTCATTCAAAGTACTTAATGGATATAACTTTGCATTGCATGCTGCACACATCTTTTCGGGATGTACATTACTAGAATCATTTGCTGTTATGTTAACGCAAACCTTTTCACTGAGAACCGCTTCGAATAATTCAGAATAATTCCTTCCCATGATCTCTGCCGTTCCTTTTTAGATTTTTACCAGACAATTTACTGTACAGTGTTTCTTGAGGAAATCGCGGTGCTTTTTCATTGCCTGTCGGGGAATAAAGTAAACACAGCTTGAAATCAGGTCCACAGCATGGTCAACACGATCGGTCAATAACAAACGCATGTGGCGAAACTACAGTATTTCATCTTTAAAATCCTTGGACCAAGCGACGCAGTCGTGGACCAATACTAAAATACCACCAAATGAACGCAAATTTTATAGACATTAATGACATATTTTTTTCAAAGAGGGAAAAAATTGCAGCATACCTGTTTTTTCCATCTATTTGGCGTCTTGTCGTGTAAAAACCAGACCAAAAATAGCGCAAAACAGTGAGGTTTTCGCCTCGAAACTCGAAGACGCTTCGCAAGCCGCTATTTTTTTCGCACTCAACCAAAGCTTCATTGTTCAATTGTATTGTAGGCAAAGCCTTGTGGGAAAAGGCTACTTTTAAGCCCCAAAAAGAGAAACGAAGGAACTTTGTATAGTGTGCCTAGCTTTGGCGGCCATATTGCCATTTCTCATGACGTCACCATATATCCTTTTCTGGCTATGGCCCGGACTGTCTAACTTACTGTTTTTCTCTGGCTGATTCGACCCAACAAACCTTCAATCTTATACGATCTGCACCGGGTGGGCATGCAGAAGTCATTTTCTCTGCTGTTCGACGGAAATATGCCCAGCTTTTCCCAGTTAACCGAAGACCAGTTTCACTTAAACGTCGTTTCACGGCCCCCGCTTCGTCAACATCAAGTGAATTGGTCGAAACACGGACATACGTGTTGCTCTCCTTCTGTTTTCCATCAGGACCTTGACATTACAATCTTTATGGATATTTCTCCAAATCCTAGCCCGCAGCAATAAAACGAGTCACTTCGTGTTCATTACTTGAATACTCGTAGCCTAAAAACCATTTTTGCTTCCTCCGACAATTGCGCAAGGAAGGTATGCAAAATGTCGCTCTTACAACGACTTGTTTAATTTTTTTTTTTTTTTTTTTTTTTTTTTTTGTTACGGTAAGGACTTCGATGTAATTTCACTCTGCGAGACGTGGCTTAATCCTACTTTCCTAGATAGCGAAATCCTCTCTGGCTATAACAATTGTCGCCGGGACAGAGACGACCGTGGAGGAGGGGTCTTAATTGCAGTTAAGAGTAATATTCACTC
>JAHPZR010018464.1:7500-15000 GCA_019787425.1 Platygyra sinensis | reverse complement strand
ATCGTCCCGTGCTGTGACAGAGCACGTATAGAATGCAGATTGACTTATTCCTTAGATCTTGCCGTAAAATAATAATATGTTAGAGTTAGGCAACAGTTTGTGCAGTAAAAAAAAAAAAAACGATCAGGAGATGTAAAGAGTAATTAATAGAGGTTTTATTTCTAAAATGTTTTTCAAAAACTCATCAATAATTCATAAGCACATGACCCTATCAGAGACGTCAAATTGATCACGTGCATGAACCTTTATACCTGGTAAAACATGGTCATTCTGAAAAGCCAGGGAAGGGACTTGATTTCAGTCCCAGAGAAAAGTGGGGTTGAATGCCTAAACAATACAATTATCGCTGAATTTTTAATGAGAACGACTACCATGATCTTTATATAAAGTTCTCAAACTCATTAATAATTCATCACGTTAAAACAAAGAAAATCACAACCGTGAAGGAAGTTTGGATACCCGGTCTTAATTAGCATAGATTTTGACGATTTTTCTTCTCTGTTTACTCCTTAGTTTTTGTTTCGATTGAGAAGATATATCAAACACTCGAGACAGTGTTTCATCGGCTATCCAAACACCTCGAATTTCGTCAAAAATACTCCGCTGCGCGTCGTATTTTCAACTCTCCTCTCGGTGTTTGGATATCCCGATGAAACACTGTCTCTCGTGTTTGATATATTACATCACACGTAATCTTTATATAAAGATCTTAATCAATTACATTAAAAATTCATGTATAATGGTAATCACACATTAACAACCAACATAACAGGCGCACAAATAGTTCACCCCGCGTTCACAATATTTATTTCATTTCCCTGGATAATATTTTACAATACAAAGATATACATGGTTTTACTTTGTTGCAAAATTAAACGTGCAGTTGTGAAACACTGACTTAGACATCTCTATATGAAATACTTCACTAGGCATTGGCATGTTACATAATTCTTCATCCCTAACTTCGTAATTCAAATCTAAGTCGGGAACATCCACTACATCACGAGGTGGCCTCAATAAATCGCTCACATTCCGTTCTTGCTCAACACTTTTCTTTTGGTATCGAAACAGTGCATTAGAACGGTGTCCAGTGCGCTTGTCAACCAAAGATTCAAAGACTCCGGTGTCATATTGACAATGTTCGTGTCCAAAGCTTGAACTTTATCGAGTTCCACGTGGAAGCCTGCTTCTTCCTTGCTTGGGTCTTTATTCTTTCTTGAAGCTTGCCACTCGGCAAAAATTTTCAACGACCATTTAGTTACATATCGTGTGGATCTAGGAACAGATTTTTCTAGAAATTTTCTTTCTTCCTCCTCACTTTTAGAATTTCTAAAAGCTCTTTTTGGAGGCATTACAAATGACCACGACTCTTCTAAGGAAATAATGAGGACTGAGGCAAAAAGCTTCGACTCAAAAAGCTCTCGACGAAAACAACAGAATTTTTGTCGATTGAAATGCACGCGTTTTCTCGGGTTTTGAAGCCGCACAACAATTCGCATGCACGTGTTTTCTCGGGTTTTTGAAACAGTAGAACAATTCGCAGGTAGGTGTTATCGCGGATTTTTGAAGCCGCACGTGTTTTATCGGTTTTAAAAACACTCGGCTACGCCTTGTGTTTTTAAACCCGATAAAACACTGCTGCTCGTGTTTTAAACAGTACATCTACATTTACCAAGCAAGCTTTATGTCAGTATTATTTTAAAATTAAGACAAATGACAAGTTTTCTAATGAGTACCAAACAAAACCACGCTCAGGTGAAAAGCCAAGAATATGTTCACCAGAGAAAAAAAACTAAGATTGTAGAAAAGCTGGCAATCCTGAGCGCTATCATGTTCCGTGTCCCCAGTTATTTGAGCTATATAAGCAACACAGACCAACAAACATGATGGATGAAGACTGTCCGCTTATCTCGCTATCAGCAGGAAAGTTCCAAACGCAGGAAAATAACAGCCTGTAAAGCCTTCCTGTTGAGAGTAAATTCACTTACATCAGACAGTGAATTACATGCGGCAGCGGCGTACCAACTTCATTCAGACAAAGACTTGGTAAATGGCATAACACAAGAAAGCACAACCTCCAGAAATTTGTGAACAATAATCAAAACAGTCCACACTATGAAACTGTGCAACTAACTTGATCAAAACAAGTTAATTGATTAACAAATAAACATAACATATACCAGTTATTTAATTTGTTTGCTTATTGTTTTATGTTTCCTTTGTTTTGTTTTTGTTTTTGTTTGTTTTTTTTTTTGTTTGTTTGTTTTCTTTTCATTTGTCTAGGTAACTTTATCGTGTTAGAAATATATATATGTTTTACTCTCGCTGTGCTCCTTAGTAAAGTTTTGACTTAAAAATTTTGAAATCGGTAAGACAAATGACCAGAAAACAATCTTGCCATGAAGACACGCTGTATTTTACCTCAGTAGACTGTATTTGACGTGTTTGTAGCACGGGCAAAATTAAAGTGATATGAAAAGGAGGGGCAATACGTGATGAATCAATGCATTGACTGGAAGATTTTTTTTAGCTACAGTGGGTACCAAGCCAGGCTTATGGCACTGGTTACTGTACTTCAACAGGTTTTATTTCAGTCAATGCGAACTGCTTACAGCTGCAATATCTATCCAAGCAAAAGATTCCATCGATCCTACTCTAGACAGCGTTTACACTCCCGGCGCAAAGAGGATTTTATTTCATAGACAGAGAATACATTTAAAAGATGAACCAATAATCAAGCGCATTAATACAGCTTACGAGCGTAGTGGAATTTCTTTCAGCCTTCAACATTTTCTTATCCATCACTGCATCACTACGCAATGCTCTCTGATCCTCGTTGCTCTTCGTAAGGAGACTTCTCTTAATCCACCAACAAAGCTTTTGTTTCGATGTCTGGCGATCACCGATCTCTTTGTTGGAATTATTTTGCAACCGCTTTTCACTGTTTAACTATTATTGTCTGTAACAACTGGGATGGACTGGTATGTTATTTACCACATAAAAGATATCTCAAGCTTCAATTTATACTCTATGTAGCGTTTCGGCTCCAACATCCAACGCTATAAGTGTGGACAGGCTTCAAGCCCTGTCATCTGGACTACGATACAGACATATTGTAACATTAGCACAATGCAGTTATCATTTGCTCTTGGTTGATTTGTTTGTCATGCGGATCAATGTTCTTTTGAAATATTAGTATTTCCCTAAGTGTAACCCTTGCGGTAATCAAAATTTTCAGTAGTAGCCTCTGTCTTCTCCTACACCAAAACTTATTTCAGGCTTCGTGAGCATCAGCTTTAAGTGCATTAATAGTTCAACAAGGCCAAAATGGAGAAAGACAAGTACCTCTGAATATTGCACGATATAAGAAGTCAGTTTCCAGCGCATTATGGGTGCAGTGGGCATTGGTTATCTGCTATATTCCGTTTATCATTTTGCGGTTATGCTCATGACATACGGCCAAATACTTTTTGCCGAAAGCGACTTTGCACTGGCTTTCCACGTTACATTAACTCTCATGTACCTACATTCGTCTCTAAACCCGATTCTTTATTGCTGGAGGATCAGAACAGTGCGACACGCAGCTAAGGACACAATGAAACAAATAATCTGATCCTGTAATTCAGCTTAGATCTTACACCGTTGTGGATTCTTGTTGAACTCTGACTTTAAGGAATACAATCAGAGAGTTCCAGTCTTTCAGTGAACATTTTTCTTACCGGCGAATATTTAACAAATTGACGTCAGTTTTTATGCGTTTGTCCTGTTATTGATCATGAATTTCGTCATGACGTTGTCAAAGTAGCTGTGGATCCACGAGGCGATAGCCGAGTGGATCCGCAGACTACTTTGACAATGTTATGACGAAATTGATTATCAATAACAGGACAGACGCATTAAAAACTGACATCAATTTGTTTTTTACGATAACAAATCGTCGAGTTGCCGGCTCTCGCTCGCTGACGCGTCGCATGAATTTTAAATTCATGTGTCTGCCCGCATATGGACGATAAAAATTAGCCAATGAGCGCGCGTAAATTTCTGCAGTTATCGTAAAAACCTTTCTTTCGGATTTCTGCTGCAAAAGTAATCCTGAATTCGCTTAAAAAGTATACAACCGACAGTTAGTTGAACTGCAATTAAGAATAACTATCCTGCAAGCTGTAACAATCGTTATCACCGTGGGTAAACATTTCAAACCCCACAAATGCTACTTGGCAGGTAGGCAGAACGTACCCCATCTATTGCCAGCGTCACGCTACATAGAAAAACGAAATGGTCCTCAGCTTGCTGGTCTTTCTTGCTGTAGTGTTGAAAAAGTGCAAGTTTATAAGGATCGCAGCTCTACCCTAAATTAATACTTTGACACATATTTTCTACAAACACTTTGATGTTTACATCAATTCGTCGTGTTTGGAAGGCCCTACGCGTTAAAGATCTCGATTCCAAGGTCAGACGACAGGCGTTGGAATTGTCGATCCCGATGAAGTAATTTTCCTTGCTTTTTAAAACATGAACTGTTCTTTTGGATCACTGTGAGCTGGATTTAGATTCTTCCATTATCATTCTTCCATTATTGAAGTTCAAATGAGACTGTCGTGGAAGGGAGTCATAATCCGAATTGGGATAATTTTTTTTTCTCCTGTCAGTGTCCATTTGGTGCAGGTGTATGTAAAAAAAAAAGAGAGGGAATGCAGGTACATGAGAGTTAATGTAACGTGGAAAGCCAGTGCAAAGTCGCTTTCGGCAAAAAGTATTTGGCCGTATGTCATGAGCATAACCGCAAAATGATAAACGGAATATAGCAGATAACCAATGCCCACTGCACCCATAATGCGCTGGAAACTGACTTCTTATATCGTGCAATATTCAGAGGTACTTGTCTTTCTCCATTTTGGCCTTGTTGAACTATTAATGCACTTAAAGCTGATGCTCACGAAGCCTGAAATAAGTTTTGGTGTAGGAGAAGACAGAGGCTACTACTGAAAATTTGATTACCGCAAGGGTTACACTTAGGGAAATACTAATATTTCAAAAGAACATTGATCCGCATGACAAACAAATCAACCAAGAGCAAATGATAACTGCATTGTGCTAATGTTACAATATGTCTGTATCGTAGTCCAGATGACAGGGCTTGAAGCCTGTCCACACTTATAGCGTTGGATGTTGGAGCCGAAACGCTACATAGAGTATAAATTGAAGCTTGAGATATCTTTTATGTGGTAAATAACATACCAGTCCATCCCAGTTGTTACAGACAATAATAGTTAAACAGTGAAAAGCGGTTGCAAAATAATTCCAACAAAGAGATCGGTGATCGCCAGACATCGAAACAAAAGCTTTGTTGGTGGATTAAGAGAAGTCTCCTTACGAAGAGCAACGAGGATCAGAGAGCATTGCGTAGTGATGCAGTGATGGATAAGAAAATGTTGAAGGCTGAAAGAAATTCCACTACGCTCGTAAGCTGTATTAATGCGCTTGATTATTGGTTCATCTTTTAAATGTATTCTCTGTCTATGAAATAAAATCCTCTTTGCGCCGGAGTGTAAACGCTGTCTAGAGTAGGATCGATGGAATCTTTTGCTTGGATAGATATTGCAGCTGTAAGCAGTTCGCATTGACTGAAATAAAACCTGTTGAAGTACAGTAACCAGTGCCATAAGCCTGGCTTGGTACCCACTGTAGCTAAAAAAAATCTTCCAGTCAATGCATTGATTCATCACGTATTGCCCCTCCTTTTCATATCACTTTAATTTTGCCCGTGCTACAAACACGTCAAATACAGTCTACTGAGGTAAAATACAGCGTGTCTTCATGGCAAGATTGTTTTCTGGTCATTTGTCTTACCGATTTCAAAATTTTTAAGTCAAAACTTTACTAAGGAGCACAGCGAGAGTAAAACATATATATATTTCTAACACGATAAAGTTACCTAGACAAATGAAAAGAAAACAAACAAACAAAAAAAAAAACAAACAAAAACAAAAACAAAACAAAGGAAACATAAAACAATAAGCAAACAAATTAAATAACTGGTATATGTTATGTTTATTTGTTAATCAATTAACTTGTTTTGATCAAGTTAGTTGCACAGTTTCATAGTGTGGACTGTTTTGATTATTGTTCACAAATTTCTGGAGGTTGTGCTTTCTTGTGTTATGCCATTTACCAAGTCTTTGTCTGAATGAAGTTGGTACGCCGCTGCCGCATGTAATTCACTGTCTGATGTAAGTGAATTTACTCTCAACAGGAAGGCTTTACAGGCTGTTATTTTCCTGCGTTTGGAACTTTCCTGCTGATAGCGAGATAAGCGGACAGTCTTCATCCATCATGTTTGTTGGTCTGTGTTGCTTATATAGCTCAAATAACTGGGGACACGGAACATGATAGCGCTCAGGATTGCCAGCTTTTCTACAATCTTAGTTTTTTTTCTCTGGTGAACATATTCTTGGCTTTTCACCTGAGCGTGGTTTTGTTTGGTACTCATTAGAAAACTTGTCATTTGTCTTAATTTTAAAATAATACTGACATAAAGCTTGCTTGGTAAATGTAGATGTACTGTTTAAAACACGAGCAGCAGTGTTTTATCGGGTTTAAAAACACAAGGCGTAGCCGAGTGTTTTTAAACCGATAAAACACGTGCGGCTTCAAAAATCCGCGATAACACCTACCTGCGAATTGTTCTACTGTTTCAAAAACCCGAGAAAACACGTGCATGCGAATTGTTGTGCGGCTTCAAAAACCCGAGAAAACGCGTGCATTTCAATCGACAAAAATTCTGTTGTTTTCGTCGAGAGCTTTTTGAGTCGAAGCTTTTTGCCTCAGTCCTCATTATTTCCTTAGAAGAGTCGTGGTCATTTGTAATGCCTCCAAAAAGAGCTTTTAGAAATTCTAAAAGTGAGGAGGAAGAAAGAAAATTTCTAGAAAAATCTGTTCCTAGATCCACACGATATGTAACTAAATGGTCGTTGAAAATTTTTGCCGAGTGGCAAGCTTCAAGAAAGAATAAAGACCCAAGCAAGGAAGAAGCAGGCTTCCACGTGGAACTCGATAAAGTTCAAGCTTTGGACACGAACATTGTCAATATGACACCGGAGTCTTTGAATCTTTGGTTGACAAGCGCACTGGACACCGTTCTAATGCACTGTTTCGATACCAAAAGAAAAGTGTTGAGCAAGAACGGAATGTGAGCGATTTATTGAGGCCACCTCGTGATGTAGTGGATGTTCCCGACTTAGATTTGAATTACGAAGTTAGGGATGAAGAATTATGTAACATGCCAATGCCTAGTGAAGTATTTCATATAGAGATGTCTAAGTCAGTGTTTCACAACTGCACGTTTAATTTTGCAACAAAGTAAAACCATGTATATCTTTGTATTGTAAAATATTATCCAGGGAAATGAAATAAATATTGTGAACGCGGGGTGAACTATTTGTGCGCCTGTTATGTTGGTTGTTAATGTGTGATTACCATTATACATGAATTTTTAATGTA
>JAHPZR010018464.1:0-2500 GCA_019787425.1 Platygyra sinensis | reverse complement strand
TTCAAGGCTGGGTACTTTTTGCGAATCCAATGGCGCACATCTCTATATCATTCAATAGTGGAGAGTTGGTGTCGCGAACTGTTTTGATCGGTATGTAATCTTTTACGGCTGATAAAAACAGAGTCTTTCAATTATCCTAGTATTCGTCGATGTCGTCTGATACAGCAATCTCAAAAGGAACTCTGGATAGAGAGTCCCTAAGGTCATCGGAATTTCCGTTTTTAAAATCGTATACTTGCTGCTTGGCTCCCGTGCTCTTTTAACTTCAGCATTATCGTGAAATCAACAACGTAGTGGTCGGAAGGAAATAGACCCTCTCGCGAATGAGATGTTAAAGAGTAGTCAATGATCTCATGCCAATTAGTCAACAACAGATCAAGCTTGGTACCCATAATGTGTGTAGGGCCAGGAATAAACTGCTGAAAAAAAAATATCGCACAAGAGCTCGCAAAAAATGTTATCATCTGCTCGGCTACCAGTGTTTATAGGGGCCGACTGATCGCCAGACCAGTCCAGTTCTGGTAAGTTGAAATCGCTTTTAACTACCAGGCAAGTGGACTCGTTGTTCTCGCAAAGCGATAAATTTAACTCGAGTAATGGCCCGAGCGAATCATCGGGATGATAGAAGCAGTAGAGCAAACAAGGCTTGTCATGTCCGTTTGTAAGTTCCACCACGACCAGCTCAGTTCCTTCCCTTTCCAGGTCAATACGTCTAAAAGAGTGAATATTACTCTTAACTGCAATTAAGACCCCTCCTCCACGGTCGTCTCTGTCCCGGCGACAATTGTTATAGCCAGAGAGGATTTCGCTATCTAGGAAAGTAGGATTAAGCCACGTCTCGCAGAGTGAAATTACATCGAAGTCCTTACCGTAACAAAAAAAAAAAAAAAAAAAAAAAAAAAAAATTAAACAAGTCGTTGTAAGAGCGACATTTTGCATACCTTCCTTGCGCAATTGTCGGAGGAAGCAAAAATGGTTTTTAGGCTACGAGTATTCAAGTAATGAACACGAAGTGACTCGTTTTATTGCTGCGGGCTAGGATTTGGAGAAATATCCATAAAGATTGTAATGTCAAGGTCCTGATGGAAAACAGAAGGAGAGCAACACGTATGTCCGTGTTTCGACCAATTCACTTGATGTTGACGAAGCGGGGGCCGTGAAACGACGTTTAAGTGAAACTGGTCTTCGGTTAACTGGGAAAAGCTGGGCATATTTCCGTCGAACAGCAGAGAAAATGACTTCTGCATGCCCACCCGGTGCAGATCGTATAAGATTGAAGGTTTGTTGGGTCGAATCAGCCAGAGAAAAACAGTAAGTTAGACAGTCCGGGCCATAGCCAGAAAAGGATATATGGTGACGTCATGAGAAATGGCAATATGGCCGCCAAAGCTAGGCACACTATACAAAGTTCCTTCGTTTCTCTTTTTGGGGCTTAAAAGTAGCCTTTTCCCACAAGGCTTTGCCTACAATACAATTGAACAATGAAGCTTTGGTTGAGTGCGAAAAAAATAGCGGCTTGCGAAGCGTCTTCGAGTTTCGAGGCGAAAACCTCACTGTTTTGCGCTATTTTTGGTCTGGTTTTTACACGACAAGACGCCAAATAGATGGAAAAAACAGGTATGCTGCAATTTTTTCCCTCTTTGAAAAAAATATGTCATTAATGTCTATAAAATTTGCGTTCATTTGGTGGTATTTTAGTATTGGTCCACGACTGCGTCGCTTGGTCCAAGGATTTTAAAGATGAAATACTGTAGTTTCGCCACATGCGTTTGTTATTGACCGATCGTGTTGACCATGCTGTGGACCTGATTTCAAGCTGTGTTTACTTTATTCCCCGACAGGCAATGAAAAAGCACCGCGATTTCCTCAAGAAACACTGTACAGTAAATTGTCTGGTAAAAATCTAAAAAGGAACGGCAGAGATCATGGGAAGGAATTATTCTGAATTATTCGAAGCGGTTCTCAGTGAAAAGGTTTGCGTTAACATAACAGCAAATGATTCTAGTAATGTACATCCCGAAAAGATGTGTGCAGCATGCAATGCAAAGTTATATCCATTAAGTACTTTGAATGAAGAAGATGAGGCTGTGGTACACATGTAGGGATCAAAAAAGAGTTGAAAGTGCTTTTAGTGCTCAGTATACATGCCAGCTTGATACAGCTGTAGTAGTTCAGGAACAGCTGCAAAGCCAAGTTTCAGTGAAGGTCAATAGTTCTGTAGTTATCAAAACATTTCTATGTGGGCCCTAAGCAGTGTGGAAGAAGTTATTTGTTGAACCTGGCAAATGGTACTTGCAAATATTAATAGCTAGCTTTTTTTGCTAGTAATGTTTCGGAAATTCGAAATACACCTCAGTGTACTTTGCAGTCCTGGTCACTTCAGTTAGCATAAAGTCCGCCCTTTTCAATTGCTTATTGTGTTAGAGTGGGTGTGTGGTTAGTGTTGTGTTTTCATTGATATATTTCAGAAAGTCATGAACAACATTATTTTCCAGTCACA
>JAHPZR010018463.1:10000-15953 GCA_019787425.1 Platygyra sinensis | reverse complement strand
ATCGATATATCGAGGTTGAGGCAGCTATATCATGTGACTAACCCTCAGTCCCAGTTCGCACGCTCCAACGAAAAGGTTGCACAACTCAAAGACATCAACATAGTGTAAGGAAAGAAAATGGTTTCCAGCAAGCCCTTTTGTTTAATTAATCTTTAATATTTCTTTTTTGAGGGCCTTTCTACAGTGGAAAGTTGTCACTGGTATGGAAGCAGAACAAATAATAGAAAGCTTGGCAAACCATATTTGGTTTCTAAGAGTACCAAATGCTTTTTGCATTTCACATCTGCTTTTGATTGACAGAAGAATTCTTGTGGATTTGTGGCGTCATAAATTTGCATTTTTGGTTACATTTAACCTAGAAAATTTCATTATTTTTGTTAATTCAATCAATCAAGAGAACACGAGCTAATCCCTTTTTAGTATTAACATCTCAAACAACGACATGTAACAACTTGACTGCAAAAGTTTCGGTTAAATGCACTAAATGGTTTGCAATATGTGCTTCTTTGAAGTTGACAGATTTGATAAGCCTAGTAAGCGTATTTCGCAATGTGCAAGATCACAAACTTGATTGAGATACAGTTGACACATTTTTTAATGGTCTCTCTCTTTTAATTAAGGTCCACTTAAAGAAAGCGAGGTCTGGTCATGGTCGAGATTGTGTGATCAACTTGAAAACCTATTTAATTTTTCCATCACATGCGTATAAAGCCATCGTTCTTCGAGGAATGATAATTCAAAAAGGGATCGGTAAAGGTTCTGTCCGGACCTCGACTATCGTCTCAATAAACTAACATATATATATCTTTTACACAGGCAAATGCCTTTTTTGTGGGAGACTGTAGGATACATAAACAATTCCCATGCTTAAATAATCTTTTATTATATAAATTTATTATATCTTGGCTTCTTTTTAAAGGCACCTGTTTCTGTGTTTCAAATAAGCTCAAAATAGTTTGCAGAGACCTATTCAATATACCTATTTGGCTTCAAGAAACGTGAAATAACACAAAGCTAACTAAATAAAGATAGTAATATATTTTTAAACGAAAAACAGATGAATAGACGGTATCGTGTTATATTGGAAAGTGAATGTCGAGCTGTGTCTTTTTTAATGTTTGTGGTTAATACAATGACCCATTGTTAAGAAGTAAAAAAAAATTAAAAAAATGTAAATGCGAATTGAATGTTAAACACAGGGAGTTCTTGTACAATCACCCGAGCCAGAGGCTCATGATAAAGTGCTTGACAATAATCCAGATCGAGTTGGATTATTCTCTTGCTTCGCACTGGTTATTGGTGTCGTGTTTCGTCTTCCTTCATTTCGTAAACGAGAAAAACCACTAAGTTTGCATGCGCTCGTAATCTCATTCAAAGCATGGAGTAATTTTAGCTCAAAGGCAGTGAATAACCTTCTGGTGTCATAATCTGTTTGTCTCTTCCACAAACTTTGACGGGCAAAAATATTGTTGGTATAATTCGACCTGTCCAATAGAATCCGGTGCGTGTTGTTCTTCGGCCATTTCTGTTTTTCCCAGGGGTAAGCGATGTCTTTGGTTCTTGATCATCAGTTTGCCTTTAAACTGTTTTGATGAATCAGAAAGTTTAGTCATCATCACTGCCTCAAGTGTTTTTTTTTTTGGTTTCCTTTTCGAGAAAATTACCAGTGATAGGTTGATCCATTCTAATCGCCGTGGCCGTGTTTTGTTTTGTTTTAGTCATCATGTTCGCACGCGTCTTATGCAATCGGTATGATTCAGAAACTAGAAAATGGCTGCATAGCGGAATAATAAATCTCTTATTCTATGATTTAGACATAAAATACATGTGGACATTATTCTTATTGCTCGTATAAGAAATAATACTTTTCAAACATCTTTTTACTCTAACCCCAGGTGGTAGTCAAAAGAGAAATTTCATAACATTTCTACATAGTTATTACGGGAAAAAAGTTACACTAGTTACGTCCAGAAAAGAGCGCGAAATTATATCCAGGATACTCGTGTTGTGAATTACGTAACCGGTAAAATTCATCAGGAAAAGAATAAAATTAAGGAGTAGTCAAGTGAGTGGAAGAGGTGAGTTTCAAGAAATAGGATTACTATAGACCTTTATCAACCAATGCTGAAACAAAAGATTTTGCCCGTCTGATCTCTTATTCAGTGCGAGGCTGAACGGGCTAAAACAAAGCTTTTAATGTTCTCCTGGGATTAAAAAACGCCGCCGTGTGATAAAGTCTATTGGACCTCGCAACTTAGTTGGCTTAGGTTGGATACTTATGTCGTGTGATCACCTACTTGTGGGACGTACGTGAAACTGCGCATGCGTAGGATCAACCATGGCCAGTGACCGAACAGAAAACTGCAAATGTATAAATGTCACGAACCGCAGAATTCGTGTATCTTACAAAATATTATTGTCCGCCTTGACAGGCAAGAAATCCGGTAGACGCTGAAACAGCAGAGATTTGATTGCAACGCCAGTCGGTAGAACGACAACAATGTCTTTGCCTTTCAGTAAATATTCAAAACATTTCACTTGAAGTGGCTTTAACTGAACAAAAACGACGCAAAGTTTCAACATTTAAAAGCCGATCCAAGTCGAAAAGCACAGACAGTTTCTCCGCAATCTCGATTTTGGCACTTTTGATTATGCAAACTCGCTAATTTATTACACCCAGGATTTCAGGGTGTAAGGTGGGCACGTGACCAGCCGATGCTAGGGCCTTTTCCCGCCCCACCCCCAACCAAGGAAATAGCCCTGGGAACGAGGTTGGCGTAGGATACGATCCATCGATTGCGCCGATAAACGAAAACGAGGATTACCATGAGAACGGTTGCTATATATAGGTTAAAAGGTGGTCAGAGAAGTTAAGGTAATAGTTGATTCGGCCTCCGGTCTTTCTTCTTGAATTATCACATGAACGTGCAAAGGAACATATTTTCTATGAACATTTTGACTCATTATAAAAAAAACAGTCCAAATTAGTGTATTGTCTAGTATGGTTTCTCCAAAGCTTCAATTGCCTTTGTTACATAATATGATGTCATATGACGGTATCTTTAAAAAAAAAAAATGTAATTTGTTTACCCACGGAGCACCAAGGAGAATACCATCTGTAAGAAATGCACGAAGCGTGATATATTCCATCGATTAACAGATGTTCTTAACTGAACAGCACTTAAGTTTCATGGTATTCTATTTATCCCATCAGTCGATCAGAGTTTTGAAAATTTCATCTTCAACCGATAACTGAAGGTTTCTTTAGATGGCTAGTTCAAGCGTTTGCAAAAGAATGAGGTCAAGTGAGTGGCAGAGGGGTGATTCAATTTGACAGGTTGATAACCCTCTACCGTCCGGACCTCAACTCATGCTTCGATTACCTCAGATATTTATATCATTAACACAGCTAAATGCCTTCCTTGTGGGAGACTGTGAGGTACATGACCACCTGCGCATGCTTCAATAATCTTGGCTTCGCTTTCTGAAGACACCTGTTTCTGTTGTTGTTTTCAAGTGCTTCCAAAAACGTTTGGAGAGACCTGCTCAATATAATTATATAACCTCAAAAAACCTAAAATAAGAAAGACTTGGTAATATTTTTTACTTTGTTGTTTGAACAAAAAGCAGATGAAAAGACGCATTGTGTTACACTGAAAAATGAATTTATATTTTATGTTTATAAAAATACTTTTACAATAATATTTTTGAAGAGCTGTTTGTTTTTTAATGCTTGTGGTGAAAACAATGACCTATATTGTTAAGAAGTACAATTAATTCTCTTACTCCATTGGTTATTGGTATCCTGCTTTGTCTTGCTTGATCTCGAAAGCGACAGAAACTACAAAATTTGCATACGCTCATAAACTCATAAATAGAATAACTTGAGCACACGGAACAGTCTGAATGACCTCCTGGCGACATAAACTGTTTGTCTCTTCCAAAACCTTTGACCGTCGAAAAAGTGTAACTCGACCTTTCCAAAAGAAGCCGGTGCGTGTTGCTCCTCGGCCATCTCTGTTTACCCATGGGAGAGCGATGTCTTTGAGACTTGATCAAAAGTTTGTTTTTGAGCTGTTGTGATTTAGGCCCGGTTTAAACGTCGCATTTTACATGCGCCGAATCGAATTGCCAAATTAAGTGCATGTAAAATGCGACGTCTAAATCAATTTAAAAATGCGGCATATTTCAATTCGATGCGAGCATAGTTAGTCGAATGCGAGTCAGTCGAATATTCGACTGATCCAGTCGAATAGGCGGAGACCAAAACTTTAAATGAGAGACTATAAACTGCAAGGGACCGCATACGATAAACGCTGCCAACGTAGGATCTCCTAGAGATCTGATCAGCCAAAAAAATATGTGTATAAAGATTAAACTGCAAGGCTGATACTACGTGAAAAACGTTTCGAGACACCAACATGACCAGAACCGATAAAGCAGGATCGCAACTGTGGACAGCTGTTTCGCTCTTGTTGGAGCTCGTCAGCACAGTGTAGCGAAGATATGTAACGCCAGCCAAGAGCCAACGCACATAAATTGCACAATGACCCGTTCACTATATCAAGTTCCGTACTTTGAACTCACCTGCGCTCCGAGACACGCGTTGCCACATCACGTGCCCCGGAGCGCAAGAAGACCAAAGTGTCACTATTGGTGTCTCGAAAAGCAAAAAATAAAGCCACATTTATTTTTTGCTTTTCGAGACACCAATAGTGACACTTTGGTCTTCTTGCGCTCCGGGGCACGTGATGTGGCAACGCGTGTCTCGGAGCGCAGGTGAGTTCAAAGTACGGAACTTGATATAGTGAACGGGTCATTGTGCAATTTATGTGCGTTGGCTCTTGGCTGGCGTTACATATCTTCGCTACACTGTGCTGACGAGCTCCAACAAGAGCGAAACAGCTGTCCACAGTTGCGATCCTGCTTTATCGGTTCTGGTCATGTTGGTGTCTCGAAACGTTTTTCACGTAGTATCAGCCTTGCAGTTTAATCTTTATACAAAACTTTAACCTCCCACGCACACGTTCTTAAGCTTGTCACGCGTTCCTCCCCATGTTGAGAGGATCGCGTGACAAGCCTAAGAGGCTACCAAAACTTTGGTTTTGTCTAGATTTTTTTTGCGCTGAAGGTCGGGTGTGATTGATAACCGCTGTAACGTAAAACGATTTTCAAGGAGCATTCAAACATCCAACAAGTCAAAACAGCGTGGCACAAAATATCTTGTTGTTATAAATTAATCGTAATGTGATGCGATCTCGGTCAACGGCCGTGAACATGAGTGAACAGTTTATTGTGTCGACCTCAGTAAAAACAGAAAAGTTTTTAATCTTATTAGCCTTTGGCAAAACACTCTAATCTAGTAGCTCATGCTGACTCATCCCTCTACAATACATCCTGAATGTCAACATGTTCCACATAACTGAACCTTCAACAACAACAACAACAACAACAACAACAACAACAACAACAACAACAACAACAACCAGCCTTACTACCAAAATAAAAAGTTAAAAATGTTTACAATACGATATATTAATACACGAAAAAAGTAATGTTTACTCAGGATAACTAAAAAACTAATCGAGCTGAGTAAAACTTAGTACTGTTTAAATATAGGAGGTAGGTTGGCACTAAAGCTTGAGCAAAGGAATCAATTACAATAAAAAAAGACAAAAAGAAGAAATAAATAAGTAAATAAATAGATAAATAAGTAAGTAAATAAATAAATAAATAATAAATAAACAAACAAATACCAGTTGAAAACTCATGCACAGTAGGACTGTAAGATGTTTGACTTTTTAAACGTTTTAAGGAGGAGGTGTTTAATGTTTTCGTCAAGGTTATTCCAAACTTTTACAGCTGCAAAGCGAATGTTGAATTTACCATTGTTTGTTTTGATGGTATTGATGTAATAGGTTGATTTAGAAGCAAGTCTGGTATTGTATGAGTG
>JAHPZR010018462.1:0-17500 GCA_019787425.1 Platygyra sinensis | reverse complement strand
ATGGGCCTTGAAACGATATGTGGCCATGTTGAGCTGGAGAGGGCACACCGCACGCCAAGCAAAACGCCTTCTGCTGGTGACAAGGGTCCAAGACCAATGCACGTCGCTTTTCTTCGATACACGGATAAAATGAAGGTACTAAGGAATGCCGCCGCTCGTCTAAAGGATAACCCGTTAAACGGAAATGCCATCGGTATAAGTGAGGATTTCGCCAAAAGAACCCAACGGCGGAGGCAAGAGCTCGTGCCCTACAGAAAGTTTCTAAAGAAGAAACTTGGAGACGACCGGAAAGTCTACATCGCATATCCTGCAATACTCAAATATGTCGATGCCAATGGCCGTCACAGAATCGTAGGAACAGAAGAACTAGCAAAACTGCGCCATGAAATGGAAGAGGCAAAGAGTTAACCTAGCAACGCCGTCGGAGCGATACTGATCAATAACAACAACTTTAATCTCACATCCTACCCATTGTTGGAGTTTAAAGAACTTCACAGGCAATGCCTTTAATTTGTTTCATAAGAGGTAATTTTCGTTTTTATGTTGTAAGTGATGCAATGTTTTCTCCAGGCTTTAGCTTAAGAAGGCTTCTGTATTGTGAAACTATTAAGATATCGATATTTGTTCGTTAATATGAATAAGTTAACTTTTATTACGTTAAATGTTAGGGGTTTAAATAGTTCAAGAAAACGAAGAGCTATTTTTCGGCAACTGCACGTTAACAAGTACTCAATAATTTTCTTGCAAGAGACATATAGCTCTACTGACCAAGAACAATTATGGAGTAACGAGTGGGGTAGTGCATACATACACCGCCTCATTATATAGATATCACTAATAGATTGATTACAGATTTTGTCTGGAATAACAAGAAATCAAAGATAAGAAGGGATACTCTTATAGGTCCAAAAGAAAGAGGAGGGCTGGATTTACCAGAATTTGAGACTATTTCTAAGTCGTTACAAAGTGCTTGGGTTCAAAGAATGAAGAATGGTGTAGATGATCAGTGGATGTTAATTCCTTTATTTTATTTGAAAAATGTTGGAGGGCCATTTATTTTTGATTGTGACTATGATGTAAAA
Organism: Platygyra sinensis; assembly: GCA_019787425.1. NCBI lineage: Eukaryota > Metazoa > Cnidaria > Anthozoa > Scleractinia > Merulinidae > Platygyra > Platygyra sinensis. The sequence continues at coordinate 16,418 of JAHPZR010018462.1, read as the reverse complement.
TTTCTAGGCCTAAACAACTTACCAATATTTTACGCTGATGTTCTTAACACCTGGGCGGAAGTCCGAGAGCAAACTTCGGAAAATGAAATCTGTGTTGAGAATGTAATCTTATGGAATAATAAGCATATTTTAATAGACGGTAAATCAGTATATTGGAAAGAATGGCATGAAGCTGGTATACTTAGAATTAAAGACCTACTAGATGAAAAAAACAGATTTCTCACACTTAATAAGTTTCTTTTAAAAACTGGTCTCAAGGCGCCTTTTACTAAGTTATTTGGCTTAATATCAGCTATACCTTATAGATGGAAGTGCGCTTTGAGACCGGGATTTATCATGAACAATCAAGATATGGAACAAAATACAACTAAGGAAATTAACGTGGTTACTAGCAAGAAAGTTCGCAATATACTTATTCAAAGGAAATTTGTAGAACCGTTGGCTAGCCTTCGACTATGCAGGCAAGGATTAGACAGTTCCAAACTTAGTTCCATTTATATGCTTCCATTTAAAATAACTAAAGAAACAAAATTAAGCATATTTCAATATAAGATTATTCATAATATTCTTCCACATGGGGTTCTGTTACACAGAATGAAAATCGTAAACTCTCCTCTCTGCATACATTGTGATTCCCTAGAAACGCTCCCCCATATGCTGGTTAACTGTACAGTAATTCAAAAGTTTTGGTTTGAAGTAATTAGCTGGTGGAAAAATCACAGTGGTGAATGTTTGCTATTTGATGACGTAAGTATAATGTATGGCTATAGTCCCGAAGATCCTAAAAGGCAAATCCTTAACTATTATATCCTTCTTGGCAAGAGACATGTCTTCTTGCAAAGGAGCGAAATCAAACCCCCAAGCTTTGATCACTTTCTTGAATTCGTTAAAGACAAGTTAATTGTGCAAAGATCGATTTTTTATTCCAAAGGACAAAAAGCAAAATTTCTTTCACAATGGAAGCCTCTCCTCTCCTTACTGTAAATGATTATAATTTAATCTATGTATGCGTGAAGCAAGCCTGGTGCAGTGTATGTTGTATTAATAGTTGGAATCTTAATTCTTAATTGTAATTTTTTCTAACCTTAAATTTTGTAGTGAAAGTGTTGTAAGTGATGTAGTGGTAATAAAGATCTATGGACAAAAAAAAAAAAAAAAAAAAAAAAAAAAAAAAATATTTGTAAATCGTGAATTATTCAATAAATATTTCCTGCATATTTTGCAATTGCTTGCAAATGTTTATTTTAGACAAATGACGCTTTGCTGGGGATCATTCTTATTCGTTTTCAATTGAGGAAAATTATAATATGGAATGAAGGTTGACAAACTTAAGGAGTTTTCCGGAAATTTTTCTTGGACGCCATGTACAAGATGGCGAACCCAAGATGGCAGGCGTTGGAAGGACGTAATTCCAACGTTACGTTGTTCAACTACTCTCCAAGTTTCCTTACCATTGCTTGAGCTCTAGGTAAGGTAAAAAAAAAAAAATTGGGCTGGTCTTAAGAGGATAAATCCTGATGGATTCTTTAATCCCGAGCGGGAGTGGGGGTTACTCGCAGTGTACATGACGGGGGCTTCGACGTATTTTTGAAGGAAAAGTGAAGAAGACTATTTTTCCCAAATCTTCTTGTTCATATTAAGGACAACACCAACTCGCTACATGGTACGTTTCATCGATTTTTATTTCCATTTTCTAGCAAATTTCCAGACCTAAACTTCCCCTCATATGTTCTCTATATCAGGCAACTTTTCTCACTGGACGGATGGCATTGAAAATTCAGGAAAAGGGATTTATAATTCCCAAAATAATATCACATTGTAAAAAGTGAAAAGCACGAAACATTTTGTGCCTTCAAGCTTCCAGTTTGGCGCCAAAAATGGGTCGCCGGCGTCTGGCATGGCAACTCGCCCGTAGTTCGTCGTCTCGCCAGGTATAGGGTAATAGTTGTTTTATTTTAAACAAACTATGCTGTTCCTCGTCAAATTTAACCCGAAATTTTTAAGTAAACAATTATAAGAGAGAATAAAATATGACAATAAAACTGAAAATACAATAACAGCTATGTAGTTTCTTGAGAATTCAGAGGTACAACAATGTTTTAATTTTTAAATCTGGGCTTAATGGCATTCACAGAGACAGATATCTCACAAATTAAAAAACCGAAAGAGAGAAAATTTTACCTTTCAAGATACGCACTTGGAGCACAAAAATTTTTACACTGCAAAATGACCATAAAGATAATTTAACGGGTTATTACACGGCTCGCTCAGGATCGGTGTCTTGAGGAAACAATCAGGCCTGGAAAACACCTGTAGGTGATTTGTTGTGTGTCATAGAACTCCACTGCGTCTCCCTCGCTGAACTCGCGAACAAAAACTTCGCCAACATTCAACCATCAAAGCCTCAAGCTTGTTCAACAACGCATATTAGGGGTGCCGAATGGTACCTCGAAAAACGTGGGTCTGGCAAAATTTTGGCAGGATCTCCAAATCTTTAACTAAAGCGTTTTTGATAAGTCTCGGAGTCTCGTTTTTGCATGGTTTGTTTTTATCTTTAAACAAGTCTCAAAACTTTTTACCAAGGAGTCTCGGGCTCGGATTTTTAACTAGGATCTCGGCGTCTCGGCGAGTCTCGGATTTTACCATTCGCCACCTCTCATATTTAGCGCTGTTAATCAGTTCCTTTAGCGCCATTTCCACACTACGTCGGAGAAAATTGAAAGCGCAACAATCACCACTGAGTCATTTTGGATTTGTGTTTGAAGAAAACTCTGTCAGAGAAATTAATCGCATGATTGTTATGACGCTATGGATTTCGAGAAGCTCCGTTTAAAAAATCTTCTCCGTCCTCACGAAAACGCAAAGGCGACGTTTTCAAATTCTTCCGGTTTGAAGAGCGTTGTTTTCGTTAGTGTGGATGGTAGGCCTAACTGTAGAAGAAAAGCTGCGATTTCAAATTTCTCCAGCGTGGTCTGGACAAGAGATAACCTATAGGAATATAAACAGACCAAAATTTACAGCTACAATGAGCGACAAAAGTAGTTGAGACACTTTTGGAAATGACGCTTTTCGTTACTTAAGCGTTTGTTCTGTTTTATTATCCAACTGCACTTCGTAGAGTACAAATAACACTCAGAGGAGGTTGGACACGGTCCGAAATGCAGCATGGGTAAATAATCCAATGGGCTTCAGTTTACGCGAGCTCTCGAGGCGTTCGGATCTCTGACCAGGCCACCGAAGATACGCTTAAAGCGGAATTTCGCTCACATTTTCGATATAAATGCTGGACATCGAACGTTCTTCTGCTTCACAATTCTCTGGATTACCTTACCTTCACATCGTGATCGATGAAGACAACAAAATCATGGCTTTTTCTGATCGAGTCCCAGAGTAAAGATGAGCCCACGCGCGATCGACCGATCAATCGAGATCTTACAAACGCAGATTGATGTTTACAACTATTTCCTCTACATATCCTGCCACGTTGTAACGCATGGCAACACTTGAATACCTCTGCTTCTCGAGTAATGCAGGTTTACGCTTCTCATCGAATTGCCTTGAATAAGTCGCGACTGAAAATTTTAGCTCACCTAAGCTTGAATGCAAATTGCCTATATTTACTTCAGGCTGTCTGTTGTTTACATTTAATTATACGTTTATGGCTCAAATGTTCTACTTTATTATTTTACAGTGAACTCAAGAAACATTGTTTATGCACTGTGCCAACATGTCATATGTATCATTGCCTGAGATATAGTTATTATTAACAGAAGTTAGTAGCATTAAGGACTGTGCAAGGAGTTTACTAGTAAAGATCTGTTTGCAAGTAACGATAAATTTTTTCAGTGATGTCATAGTTACTAGTGTGTAAGCTTTTGCAATGCTGTACCTAAATCTGGTCATGGAAACCTTACATGTACATGCATGTCATAATGATGTGAGGTAGTGCACAATTTTAGGTATACCCTTTGCCTTGCATTTTTACATTGTTGTAAACTGACATATTCCCCATAACTCAAAAAAAATTGCAAAGTCAATCAAGCAAGTTACAAAAAGTCAAGGTGGCCAGATCAATGGGCATTTAACTTGGGGGAGGGTTACCGGGTTATGACAAGAAGTGTATGTTTTGTTAAATGCAGTTAAGCTTGGGCAGCCTCTGGCAGTCAAACAGCCCAGATTTCAAAATATTATGTCTTTAATGTTGAAACCAAGTTGAGACTAGGCTGCTATACTACACAAATGTTTTAAAGTGGTCACTTCTCTTCTAAATAAAAACCTTGATCTCTCCTTGGAGAGAACATGAAATAAAAAAAAAATTGGCTGATAAATTCTCTGCAATCAGTGACCAGCATTCTCATATTCGAGGCCAAATATATATAATTATATAGAAAAAAAAAAGACAACATGAGGTTCATCACTTTACCTGTATTTCAGGATTCTAAATTGATTTTTGTGTCTAGTTTTACCTAAGAAATTAGAACCTATTTTAATGCAATGTTTGACCATTACTGACTGTTGACTGGATTCCCATTGTCTTTGCTTCATGCTGTAAAGTCAATGGAGAATACTCACCATTGATAATGATTTATAGTTTTGAGATTTTAGCAGTGTTTGAAAATTAAAACTTGAGATGACTATTGTTAAGTGCTTATGTGGGGTCTTGATTGCCTTGACAATTTGGGCTAGACTTTTAGGAAAACATCCATCACCATTCAGTAATTCTGGGCAACCAGACAAGTATTGATTTCAAACCTGGCCTTGTACCAATATGAGGTACAGTACATGTAGGTACTTAACACATGCACATGTGCAAAAAAGATGGCAACAAACAAGTATCTCCACATTACAGAAACAAATCAATCCAGAGCAATCTTTAATTGAAGTATGTTATCAACCAGCGCCGTAGCTAGTAACAGGCCAACCGAGGCACTTACCTCGGTCATTTCTTTGGCTTTTGTTGTTTATAGTACCTAATACCTAGGAAGAGAACTCAACCATGGACTGATTGCCTCAGTCATAAGTTATTCATAGACATTGCCTCAGTCAAAATTTTTTTCTGGCTATGGCCCTGTCAACATTTATCTTACATCCTGAAACTGGCGGTCAAGAAATGCATCATAGAATATTACATTAAAAAACCTGATATGCTAATAATTTGGAGCAAATTTTTCCAAAACATGAAAGTAAATAATTGATATTGGAAGCTGTTTCCTTCTCAAAGCGAGCTCATCAAGCATACTCAAAGCTACATTGTAAGGACAGCATATGAATAGGGGCTGTCTCTTTTCATTCCACAGCTCCTGGTTACAACACTGGTTATGAATTAACATCCATGGTAATCATTTCTTAATCAATTGTGTATACTCAATCCTCTGATACCTGTTGAGGAGAATTGCAAAGAAACATTGACCTATGTGTACAAGAACTTTTAAATATCACAGAAACAATAAATGAATTGCTTGAACAACTGGATAATTTGTTGTTAATTTTCCCTCATCATAAAGAGGTAACTTTTCCATGAATTAACGTTAACCTGTAAAAATACAGCAATCTACCAGGCAATAGACATAAAAATAATAACATCAATGCAACCTAACAACGGCAAGGAAAATAAAGCGAGTTAAAGGATACAAACACCACGAAAACAACTAGGTTTCCCTTAGTGTTTGGCGGTTGAGCTGTCCTATTTACCGCCAAAAAATTTCAAACTCTGGACGAATACATGTACACAGATGTATAGCAGGAAAACGGTGAGAGGTGCGACATCTTAAAAACAAACTATAACTATTCTTGGTTGAAAACTCCATTGGTTCGGAACAAGAAATAATTCATTATGCGATTTTACCTGGTAAAATGAAGAAAAGTAGTTAAATTTGCTTTTCTTAAGCCAGGAGATTACGCGGACTGCACGCACAAGTTCGCAGGTTCTTCGTGACATTTCATAACGTGAGAAGCAAATAGTGGCAAAAATTCACCAACTTCAACATCGTATAATTCACTAACCAGAGGAGCGCTTAGGGGCGCCTGATCATTTTCTATTAGGAAATTAACTTACTTTGGAATGGATATTAATTTTGAAGTCTGACAAGTTTGGGTTTGGAGAGAAATCGACAAAATGTAACATCAACTCAAATTTCACGAAGCGTAACAAAGGCCTACAGTCAAGCACCGAAGTCAAGTCCTAACTTGTCCTAGAAATCAAGTATAGAGTCAAGAAGTTTCCAGCAAGTAGCCCAGTGCCAACTCGAACTTGTCCTGTGGGTTTCACGGCAAGAAAACTCTCGTTTACCGTTAATTTTCCCAAACGGTGAATACCAGATAAATCCTGGATTAACCGTCCGTTTTCTAATATCGGAAAACGTTCTGTTAATTCGGCGTTTTCCTTGAGTGAACGCCAAGAAAACATGAGGCTAATTCATTGTTTTCATGCTCTTGAAAAACGCCGGTGAACACATTGTTTTCCATTGCGTTTTCTTTCGTTTTCCCGAGCGGATTAATGCAGAGTTTGCAGGAGGTTTTCCAAGTCTAAATACTGTCGGTTAACACCAGGTAAACTATACGTTCACTAGCAATTTTCCCGCATTGGGAAAACTTCGATTTAACACCTTGTTTTCATATGCCTTCACCGTAGTTTTCCCGAGCAGGTAAATGTGTTGTTTGTCCGACGTTTTCTGGGTGTACATGTTGACGGTTAACACCAGGAAAACTACACTTTCACTAGCAGTTTTCCTGCATTAGAAAACTTCCATTTAACGCCCCGTTTTCATATGCCTTCACCGTAGTTTTTCCGAGCGGGTAAATGTATTGTTTGTCCGACGTTTTCTGGGTGTACATGTTAAAGGTTAACGCAAAACTACACATTCACAAGCAATTTTCCCGCATTAGAAAACTTCTATTGAACACCTTGTTTCACTGCATGAAATGGCATGTATAAGGAGATATAATGAACCCGTATACATTATGTGTACGGCCCATACGGAAAGGTATACTGATATATACTGAAGTACATGTATGACTAGGCCTGTATAATGATGAGTATATTCGTTTGAATTCTTATACTTATGTGTACTGCTCTGTGAAGATTACCTTATAACTAACCTAGTGTAAGGGAATCTTATGATAGTTGACAAAGCAAATTCAACTTGTTTGTTCTTCGATCAGTCACGGCTGCATCACAAATGAAGGAAATGAAGAATGTATCCTGTGGTAACGAGTGCTTCGTTCGGCAACGGCAAGTAAAGGAAGCTTTAAGTCAGATCTTTGGGCTTCTTTGCGGATTTCGTACAAGTATTACGTTTTCCGTAAATACATAAATAACGTTTCTTTACTACGCTTCTTAATGCTATTGCGTAAAGATATCCATAACGCATCTGTACATTCCTTTACGCATTGCGCAAAGGTGTCTTCTATTCTCTTTCGCTTCGCTCAGCCGCATAGAAAACATTTCTATTATAAGTAGAAGAGACAAGTAACAAACAAATAGTGGAGGGAGCCGCCAGCAATGGTCGAGTTTATTTACAAAAGTCTGAGCCGGGGACACACTGGATACAGGTTACAAGCCAAGGAATATAAGAAAAAGTCACACACTATTTAAAACAACAATAAAAACAATGAGGAAAAAAAACAGCCTCTAGTAAACTGGTCGGCGTCAAGTGGTGTGATATTCACAAGGAGTGGTATATAAAGGCCTAATTATACCAGTGGGAACTAATACCAAGCAACCTAATCAAACACCTAAAAGAAATACATAATAATGAAAGGAGTAATTTCGTGGAATTTACACGGCAACACTCCAAGTGTCGGAGATCAGGAACGTGAATTGTCAGGAAACCTGATGTGTCGGAGCGTGCCATGTTCCTGATACGTACATTACGGCACGTCACGAAAAATCAGGAAGGTACGTGCACGTGATGTCTTTTTCATATAGTGGTTCAATCTACTGTCTGTCTTTGTCATATGGTGGTTATCGTTTTTTTAAAAAAATAAACAATAGAAAAAAGTACACCAAGTACGTACCAAAAATCATGGCCTCGGTACGTCACACGCAGCACATCAAGGGAAGTCAGGACTCTGATATTTAAGGGCACGCGGTTTTAGTTCAATCAGCCAAATCAATCCACAGAGCTCATTTTTCTTTACGCGAAAACTAAAATTTTTGGACGTACGTTTTATTTGCTCATATCAGAATGTTCAAGTCAACAATGCGCGAAGATCTATACTGAACTTACATCATTTTGTTAATGCCATCGAGTGTATACTGTTCAGAATCTTGCACTGAGGCACGTAAGTTTTAAAATTCATATCAATCTTCACTACAGCTCTTTTGACCCACGTTATGCATAGTCCTATTTAAAACTGGTGTTTAAATTTAAACACATTTTTGCGTAAAGGTATCGATAACTCATCTTAACAACCCTTTTCGGATCTCGTAAAGGCATCAATAACGCATCTTTACGATGCTTTACGGATCGCGTAAAAGCATCAATAACTCATCTTTACGATGCTTTACAGATGGAGGAAGTTTCTATTTTTGTTAACTTCGCTAACTCGTTCGACCCTACGATCAAGTTTTCTTGAGAAAGGTCATCCAAACGTGCTGTTTTTCTCGATACAGGCTGGTATTCTGAGGACCTCGCCTTTCAACTCTTTTTTTAGAATTCTCGATTCACAAACCCAATTCAAGCCCACTGAAACTTTTTAGTATACACACTTCTCATCGTGCCACCCATTGAACACGAAAAAGGGTTTTATCAAAGGAGAAGCATTCCGTCTTTTAATTAACAAGCAACTCAGTCAAGGATAATTTTTATAAATACAAACGAGACTTTGAACAAAGACTCTGTAACAGAGGCTGTCCCACGGCGCTCGTCCATAAAATCCTGACTGAAGTTCAGTTCTCCGACAGAACAGAGGCTCTTCGTAACAAAACAAAGAAGGCGAAAGAATTAATTTTACCGTTTGTTACTACTCATAACCAGGCTACACCGAATCTTAAAAAGATTCTAATGAAACACTGGCATATCATTCAACTGCAACCTAGACTTGCACATATCTTTAACTAGCCACCGATTGTATCTTACAGGAAGGAAAAATCACTGAAGGACATTTTTAATAGTTCGCGCAGCACAGTTAGTAGTTTTAAAGCCAAGCTAAAAACTTACTTATTCCGCCTCGCATTTTTATCATAGTTGTTTCTATTATTGTAAGTCTTACTTTTAATTGAAATTTTAGCTTTTTAAACCATTGTAAGTTTGCTTTTAATTGTAATTTTAGAATTGTAATTTTAGCTTTTTAACCTTTTTATTCCGTTTTTAATCTTGTCATGCGCATTTGATCATTATATGGAATTTGCGCATTATAAATATTATTATTATTATTATTATTATTATTCATGATTTTTATTATTATTCGATCACGCCGCAATCATAAAAACTCGTAAACAAAAAAGCAATTTTTAAAGGTTTGTTTTCAAACCAGAAGGAAATTCATGATTTATATATGACTTTCTGCTTGCAACACGCTTTTTTACGCTTCTTTAATCTCAGTTCGAGTAACGACTTCAATAACAGAAGGCTAAATAACGTTTTTGATCACTTCCGACTACTATATTTCATATTTACATAAAGTGTTAAAAAAATATTCGCAGCGGAACTGATACACTGTTTTCAAAGTAAGATAGGCTTAATGTTCTTGTTGGGAGGGTGATTTCGCGCCTGTCAAATAGATATTTTTAATAAATAATATTCCCTTTAAGAGTCAAGTGAAAGAACTTTCTTGCTAAACTACATGTGTCAAAACTGGTTTGTTAGGGTAGGAAAATATAATTAAAATTACGCTCGTATTTTATGTGAATAATTGTACATCTGTAGATAGTAAACAGTGCTACAGAATTTTAAATAAATCATATTTTTAAAATTAGCAATGCCTTTTGTTTTTGCTATTTTGACTGGGAAAGGGAATGAGCTTTAGTCGCCTGAACATTGATAGCCAGCAGGTCGTGGGACTGTAGAAAGATCTAAAGAATCTCGAACACGGGGTGAGGGTGAGCGAGCAATGCCGGCCGATGCGTACTGAAAACACCCGAATACACCGTCCCAGGAAATGCAAGAATACGCTAGGAAAACGTTGGAATACGCACAATTTTCAATCCATTAACTGAACGGTGAACGCCAAGAAACGCCTCTATTCATAACACTTTCATCCGGAGTCAGCCCCCCATGACAAAAGCAAGCAATTCGGCAGCTCGTCTCTACAAATCAACCAATAATTTTTTAACTGACGGCTGCCGATATTCTAAAAAGTCGAATTGTATATTTTTTTTGCGAATTGCGGTGATCGTGGTATTAATCAATAAATACTTCTGTATAGAATGCTTATCCACAATCAATATTATTCTCTTTTTTGCGATATTTCAGTTTCGTCTTCATTACGCGACTTTATTTCGACAAACTAAATGGCGGATTTATTGCATTATCATGTTCATGAATTCTACAATAAACGGTCATGATCAGTATTGACAAAAGCTGGTAAACTGCTTGATCAACGGGACAATTTTGATACCACATTTAGTAACTGCTAAACAATTAAATCTGTGACGACACGCCAAATTAACGAAAATGGAAGCTAGTACACAGCGTTTTTTCGACTTTTTTGTCAAGTCAACGTCCACCGGCGTAAGCCGATAGTGACTCGAAAATGGTTATATCTTTGAACATGAGCGTCCGCCTAATTTTGCAATACTAGTACCGTTTTTTAGATAAATCTCTTATAGCATTTAACCTCGCACTCAGTCTGTCATCGAAAGCTAAGCGCGCAGCACTTCTGTGTGTTAAAAGCGTTCAAATCATGAATTTCCGACCATCGTACCCTTGCGCTTGCTCGACAACGTACATTAACCTTCGCAGATCAGTTCCTATAGTATTGAATAATAAACTTCAAATGAAGTTTACTGCTAGCTTCGTGCGAAATTAGTGACACAACAGTGCTTTTTGATTTAGTTTACATAGCATTCAACAAGGAAAAAGTCATACAAAAAAAAACAACAACAAAGAGAGTTTTACCTTAAGAGATACGTACGTGCACGAGGTGGACAAAAGCTTTCGCACTATAAAATGGCGTATCATTCCTTATTTACACACGGTGAAGATAAGTTTAGCGATGAGGCCCACGTGTGTATCAAGTTGTCTGAGGAAGCTGAAAAGTTCTACATTGAGCTGGTTGAGTCATAAAGAGCCGGTCTTAACGCCAGTTTGGTTCCTTCGGAGCACGATAACTATGGAACTAGCAAAGTTAGTTGTCAGTTGTTTGACGGTAATCATTCTTTCAGAAGCCTTTCTCGGTTCAGGTAGGCTGAGTAAAATACATTTTGGTTATTTCTATTTGATACGTAAATGAACCGTGCGCAATTTGTTTACAAATACGAGCACAAGGCGAGAATGTTATTTTATGTATTAAGCCACTCTGGAATTCAACATCATTTTTTTACAACAGTTTTAAAACAGGCAGCCGAAATCAGTCTCAGTCACTTTTACTTCAACTAAAGCTAGGCAAGGAAAGAGGCGTATTTGAAAGAGGCAATGGATTACGTGATTTTAAAGGAATCGACGACGCTTTGTTTCCAACGCTATGTGATAAAATTGGGTGTCTTGACCTTTTAGATACTGTTCTGGCCACGTTGCTTAGCGCATGGCGCCGCTGAATTCTCAGGCCATTTTTGTACATAGGTTCAAGTTCAAAAGAAATCGCGGATTGGCAGTTCAGTTCTTTCTTCTAATTGATAATCGGTGCTTATGTTACACGAGGGATGCTCTGACAGCAAACAATTAATTTAAGGAGTTACGCATTTAACGGAAGGTGAATAAATAGTTGCTAAATTGTACGGAAACGGTGGATTATCTTAATGGGAAGATGAAACGGCTACCTCATTTGGCTTTTAACACAATCCGTACGCTCTTCTGCACGTATTTCTCATTTCGGCCTTCCTTTATGTACAGTAATTTAACTTATAAATACAGTGCAAAACGTCTTGACTGTTATGTAATCCACATAAGAAAAATTCTTAAAACAAAGAAACATTCTATAGTCGCAACGTGATACTACATCGGAAACCTCCAAGGGAAATGAAAATTGCTTCAAAAAATCCGACAGTTTGAGAAATCAGGGATAAAATTAGTGTTCGATTGAGGAGAGGGAAATAACTTTTGGTTCGAGTTATCGGATGGTTCAAAAAATTGAGGGTTCGAGAAATAGGGATTCTATTGTAGTTATAGGACAAGGTAAACAGCGATATAAGAATAGAATCGCTGACTCTTCAGTTCTCAACCGGTGCTATTGTTATCATATCCGGTGTCATGAGACGTTTCAAACAATTAATATTTCTAGCTGAGTAGATTTTTCCTCGGCCCATTTTTGTGCAAAAGTTAGGGCTTGAAAGAGGGCTTAGAATGTTTATTAGAAAATTTAAAAATCATAAACGAAACAAAGCAAGAGATTTTAAATGATTCCACGCCGATGATAAATTGGTCATCAGGCTACACAAAGGTGCTCTAACAATTAATATTTTAAATTTGATCAAATGGTCAGGTGTTCGGAACTTACGAAATATCCTGATCAGGGTAGATGAAACGGCTTGCGTTAAAAGAGGCAAGAAACCGGATTTGTTTACCGGTAATTCATTTGGCTTTTAACCGTACAAATTCCGTAACGCTCTGCTCCATTCATTTTTTAAAATAATTTTCTTCATGCATGAACAGTAATTTTACTTACAAATATAGCTAGCGGAAGACGACTTGTCGCCTTAAGCGAGTTACGTGAGTTGCCTGAGTGCTCACGAATGAATCAGCGAAATTTTATTTTTTATATCCTGGCCACACAAAAATTATAGTGAAGTTACTCAAAAACTTTCTGTTTTCAACAAAAAATTTCGAAAACTGAGAGAAACATTTTATAGTCGTTAGCTGATAAAAAACTGAAGTATATTGTATCACCCACCACGCGGCCTGTACATTACACAAGGGAACGAGACTTGCAACATTCGGTAGCGCGCGCTGAAAGCTGTGCTTCGATCGCGAAGATCTTCAAAAGACACACAGATATTACCAGAAACAAACAAGATGTTGATGTTATGATGGTGTGAGCCAAGCGAATGATGACGTTTCTTTCTTTTCCTCCTGAGCAGAGTTAAAATTGTATTATCCCCTGCATGGTGATTGAAATCATAGAAAAACTCATGAAACCTTGAGAGGGCTTGAAAAAGAAACATGTGAAATGTTCCTATTCTATTTCACAAGTGCGACAGGTGTCCCAATGTAAGTCAGCCACTTATGAAAATTGTGATGCCTATGTGATTTAATATATGTGATCTCATTTAAACCAATTTAACAATTTTTAGGATTTACCATTATTTAAGGGTTGAAATCCCGGCTATTTTAGGAGACGACCAATTGTACAATAGCTTCATTGCAGGTAGATGTCACATCGCAGTAAACTCAGTAAGTTTCGAAAACGGGACAACTGGCGAAATTTCAGTGTGGTTCGGTCATTCAATAGCCGCGTCAGGAAGTCGATGTCGAAACTGAAATACGTTTTGTGAAAGTAACAGCAAATATTTTAAAGACTTTTATTATCTTCAAGTCAACGCTTTATCTTTAAAAGACTGGCGATATTTTACAAAATAGTATTTTCTTTACCTTTACAACTTGCATTTAAGTGATGTTTTCTGCACCCTGTTAATCTGACTCTCTTTAACTCTTTCGCATACAGTCCCTTTAACAGTCACTGATGTCAATCTTTTTGCTTTCACTTTCACTTCCATTCTCATTACGGGACTGTACTAGGACAAGAAAATATCCGAGTTAGCAAGTAAGTCAATATTGACATACCCTGCTAATGTACTTGAAAACTACTGCATGTTTTCGAATGTTTGCTATTGTATTCATCTACAGCAAAAACACCGGGGGCCCGTTTCTCGAAAGCTCTGGAAACGTTTCGGGCCGGTGAAGCCATTTTTAGCTCATTTGTACTTAAAAACGGAGAATTCTATACGCCTAAAACTTCTTCTATGAAGAGAACCTCTGTTCATATTAAGAATATTAAGAATAAAACAGCTCTGAATCGGAAGGTTCGAGACTTTAATTTGCTATAGTTTTCCGTGTGCGAAACCTTTTCGGAACCTTCGAGAAATGGGACCTGGACCCAGCAACTTATCAAAAGCAGTGTTTTGATACAGCGTCTTTTTCTCCTTTGTTCTTTGCCTCAACCCAATTAAGCCTCTATACACGAAAGTGCCGCGAAAAATATTTTTTCTGGCGATCCTTTAGACATAAGTAAAAATCCACGAGGTTTCCATAAGGTCGTGGAATGACCAGTGCGGGTCATCGTTAAGTATGATTATATATGGAACATGATGACGTGTCCTTGGGATAAATGTTGTGTCAGCATTTAACCTTACAGTCAGTGTCATCAACAGCTAAGCGTAGCACTTCCATTTGTTCACAAGAAATGATGAAGCTCTTCTTAATCGATTTTCATGTCTTTGTGAGTCTTTGGGTCTTGCAAGTCACAGGTATGTTTTGAAGGTAGTCTTTTTTTCTTTGTGTACTTCTTACATGGAGTAATGTATAATTAAATGGCTTCAAATTGCTGTTTAACCTTACTAATACTCGTCGCATTTGACTTTTCACTTAAGTAAAAAAAAAAAACATAGCAAGTTTACGGCCTAGCAAATCGTGTGGTCTATAAGCGCTATTTGGAACGAATAAATTCTGCTTTGCTTCCTGTTTTTCCTTGTCGCGTTCACCACTAAGTCTTAACGCAATGTGGGATTTTTTTCCCTCGATGCACAATTTAAAGGTCACGGCATGGATATCTTCCTGAATAGCCCAGTTTATTAGATTTTTGTTTGAATTTAGGTTTGATTACGATGTACGATTTAGCCCGCAGTTTTATGCCTTGACGCAAACGGTGGCTTACATAATTTTTACTGATGTCCATTCGTTATGGACTGTTATGTACACTTATGTCAAATCCTATAGGAAATTCATCTTGAAACAGCCGAAATTCAAGTGATATAAAATACCATCTGTTGCTTCCCTGCAAAAGTAGTTATTGAGGATTTTTGAGCGGACGCCGATCGTAAAAAAACAACGACGACAACAACAGTAACATGGTGACATGGAGAATTCGTCCACTGCAAATCCACAATAACTTTCACAGTCCGGGCCATAGCCAGAAATGGATATATGGTGACGTCATGAGAAATGGCAATATGGCCGCCAAAGCTAGGCACACTATACAAAGTTCCTTCCGAGCTCTTTTCGGGGCTTAAAAGTAGCCTTTTCCACAAGGCTTTGCACACAATACAATTGAACAATGAAGCTTTGGTTGAGTGCGAAAAAAATGGCGGCTTGCGAAGCGTCTTCGAGTTTCGAGGCGAAAACCTCACTGTTTTGTGCTATTTTTGGTCTGGTTTTTACACGACAAGACGCCAAATAGATGGAAAAATCAGGTATGCTGCAATTTTTTCCCTCTTTGAAAAAAATATGTCGTTAATGTCTATAAAATTTGCGTTCATTTGGTGGTATTTTTGTATTGGTCCACGACTGCGTCGCTTGGTCCAAGGGTTTTAAAGATGAAATACTGTAGTTTCGCCACATGCGTTTGTTATTGACCGATCGTGCTGACCATGCTGTGGACCTGATTTCAAGCTGTGTTTACTTTATTCCCCGACAGGCAATGGAGAAGCACCGCGATTTCCTCAAGAAACACTGTACAGTAGATTGTGTGGTAAAAATCTAAAAAGGAATGGCAGAGATCACGGGAAGGAATTATTCTGAATTATTCGAAGCGGTTCTCAGTGAAAAGGTTTACGTTAACATAACAGCAAATGATTCTAGTAATGTACATCCCGAAAAGATGAGTGCAGCATGCAATGCAAAGTTATATCCATTAAGTACTTTGAATGAAGAAGATGAGGCTGTGGTACACATGTAGGGATCAAAAAAAGGGTTGAAAGTGCTTTTAGTGCTCAGTATACATGCCAGCTTGATACAGCTGTAGTAGTTCAGGAACAGCTGCAAAGCCAAGTTTCAGTGAAGGTCAATAGTTTTTGTAGTTATCAAAACATTTCTATGTGGGCCCTAAGCAGTATGGAAGAAGTTATTTGTTGAACCTGGAAAATTGCACTTGCAAATATTAATAGCTAGCTTTTTTGCTAGTAATGTTTTGGAAATTTGAAATACACCTCAGTGTACTTTGCAGTCCTGGTCACTTCAGTTAGCATGAAGTCCTTCCTTTTCAATTGCTTATTGTGTTAGAGTGGGTGTGTGGTTAGTGTTGTGTTTTCATGAACAACATGAACAACATTATTTTCCAGTCACAAAATTAGGCCCTGTAAACAAGGAGGTAGCAGGTAACCCTAG
>JAHPZR010018461.1:22500-25300 GCA_019787425.1 Platygyra sinensis | reverse complement strand
AAGAAAGACCCTGGTTGCGGCTGGTCACGTGACAGCCTATGACAAACTTTTCCAGCGGGGTAGAGTCAACCAATAATTTTTGTCGATCTCAACTGAAGCGAAAGAAGGTCATCGAATTAAACTACAGGCACCTTTGAAATTTTACAGTCCAATTGTAAGCTCCACACAGGTCAGGCGAAATATATTTATAAATATCTAGGGCATTGAAGTATCACTCTTATTTAAATTTCAGCTGGTCTATTTACTATTAGAAGTGAAACTGTTTCGCTGTTTTATGTTTCGTACCTGAATTAACCTCACGGCACATTGCCGGATTTCATACCGTGGGGGCCTGGGTACAATCGGTGTATTATGGGATTAACAACACAAGACCCATATATTCAGGAAGAGCACACCAAGCTTTACAAAATCCTTAAGTTTCGTGTAAATTGCGCCAATATTGAACAAGATACAGCCATTCAAAAACGTAAAAATTTAGTAACAAATGTATGGATTGCCGGACACTTGTCCGGAAATCCATACATTTTCCGGACAAGTGTCCGGCAATCCATACATTTGTTACTAAATTTTTACGTTTTTGAATGGCTGTATCTTGTTTAATATTGGCGCAATTTACACGAAACTTAAGGATTTTGTAAAGCTCGATGTGCTCTTTCTGAATATATGGGTCTTGTGTTGTTAATCCCATAATACACCAATTGTACCCAGGCCCCCGACGTATGAAATCCGGCAATTGTTCGCTAAATGAAACGATGTTTTATTAACCATTTTGCAAAATATATTTCTTGACTACGCCAAGGAACCTTGATTTAACATCTGTCTAAATATAAACTTGCGTAAACCTGATGGAGATGAAACACAAGTGTGCGGCTTATGTCAACAAAACAAAACTGTAAATCATTTCGCATTGCTGTAAATCAAATGCAAGTCGGAATACTCGGCTAATCGACCGTATGACAGGAACGCTAGGAACGAAATCAGAGAAGCGAAGACGCTGTACTACAGAATACGTAGATCTCTTTTTGATAAGCCTCTCAACTAACTTCATCGATCAAACTTAGGATACCCATCACTTACGCCTACTATATCATTGTATTATCAAACACCATGGTTTCCCTCGGGAGTGAAAGTGAAGCGTTCTAATGACAGACACGGGTTTCTCAGGCTATAGCGCCCTCCCCCAAATAACTATGCATGTTTGTTGAGGATACGTGACCACTCCTGCAAGCAGCCAATAATCATGACATCTCCACCAGATGTCATCGCATTTTCTCTTCTCCTCCACCTCCCACAGCGTGTGCAGCTCAGTGAAGCCTCCATCAGCAATGTTAAACATGAATCGACGCCGATCTCCAAGCACACTGCTGCCAGCCTTGTAAGTCACAATTGTCTTGTCAGGGGATTTCTCTGATTTCTGAGTCGTGGCAGCGTCAGATTTCACAGCAGGTTGCTCCGTTTTTGGAACCTCTTCAGTCTTTTCTGATGTTTTCTCTGTTGTCTTCTGATCCGGTTCAACTGTCTCGCTATTTTCCTCCTCCTTTTGATTAGAGTCTGTTTTCTCAAAAGGTTTCTCGCTACTTTCATCAGATTCGGACTTTTCGGATTTTTTCTCGCTTTCTTCAAGTGGCTCCGTTGTTTTGTCTGATGTGTCATCTGTCTCCTTCGTCTCTGAAGCCTTTTCGGAGGAATTTTCGACTTCCTTAACCGACTCAGGCCTCTCGCCTTTTTCCGTCTTGTCCGAGGAATCCTTTTCAATGCCATCTTTGGATTCTCCTGATTCTGCTTTGGTCTCGTCCTCACCATCATCAACCTTCTCTTCAGTATCATCTCTCTTTTCGTCAGAAACAGCATTATTGTCATCATTCTTTTTATCAGAATCAACATTGTTTTGGTCCAAAGTTTTATCAGAATCACCAGTTTTATCAACCTTTTCATCACTGTCACCAATGGCTTCCTCTTGTTCAGCATGTTTGCCATCTTCAGCAGCCATTTCTCCTTTTTCCTGATTGTTCACAGACTCTGTTTTGTCAGATTTTTCGCCTTCATCCGGTTCTTTTGCACTTGCCTCGTTAAGGCTAGGCGGGTCCACCTCCATCTTAGACTCTTTTTCTGTGTTAGAATCACCTATCAAATGATATAGATAAATTAGCATACATTTACCCCCTCAGTCGAAATGGCGGCCCTTCTGAATGGCCCTCAGGCAATTCAAAATAAGCGCACCCTCTTGGCTATCTCCTCAAACCAAAAGCGAAGATGAATTTAAGATTCGTCAATACCACTGGATTACAATGGAATTGAAGATTGCTTGAAACATACATTTTGCGAAACAACACAGCTTATTATATGCTCAACACTTAGATCACAAAGGTCTCAAAATAATGTCGAGAATGCTCGGCAAGTAAATTTCTTCGTGATAAACTACTGCTTTAAAACTAACTACCGTCAGTTTGGTCCTGTTTCTCTTCATCCACGGTATCTTTGCCGTCTTCACTGTTGTCTGTGGTAGCGCTCGCTGCCTCGCCATTTTCTTGTTTCACAGCATCTTCGTCTTCTTTCTGGCTTGTTTTAGCTTTCGACGCAAGAAGATACAAGAAATTAATTACCAAGACATTATCCAAGAAACTTGCCTAAGTAACATTATCCAAGTACGTTTGAGTTTCTTTCCATATTTCACACCTGGTTCATCTTTATCAACCTCCATTGGCTCGGGTTTAATTTCTTCAGCCTGTTGTTTCTTTTCTGGTTTTGTCTCCGTTTTAGCTACTTCTGGTTCAGCCTTGTTGCTGTCGACTTCCGTTAC
>JAHPZR010018461.1:0-12500 GCA_019787425.1 Platygyra sinensis | reverse complement strand
TAGCCTAGAATTCCAATCCGGAGAGGGGGGTACTCCCTATACGGGGAGGCTCTGCCCAAAAGAGGTTTCAGGCTTCAGGTATATGAAAAGGTAGAGATTCCACAAGTTGAGGTATATAACAGGGTAACGAAATCGGTCATAATTTTAGGAATTTACATGTAAAAGGGCCTTTAATTATAATATTTCGAATAGACGCCCCTTATGGCTGTATCAGTTTATTTATTTATTAAAGAGGGGGACATCATTAAAAGACCCTAGTCAGCCTCCGCCATTTTTGATGACATCGAAATTATTGATGTAACATGGTGAAGCGAATGCTTATTGTTTTACTAAAAGCTGTGTTCTTGAAGATATGTTTAATTATCTTGAGAAGTTTCACAGTGATTTTTCTTCGTTTCGACAGACTCCGAATAATATATAATAGCCAAATTCTCGCATGTAAACAAAAACAAAGGTGTGGCTGACCAGGGCTCTTTAAGACTTCCTTAAGTAGGTATGTGAAAGGGGTACCTTTTTTCAATGAAAGGTAAATAAAATGGGTACCTTTTCTGCCAAAAAGGTATATGAAAGGGTAAGGGGTTGGACCTCGAAGTGGAGCCTCCACGTATTAAACTTTGTTAAGTACCCCCCCCCCCCCACCCCGTGAGTCCAACTGTGTAGTCTCCTTCGCAGCCGTGAAACGCTTCTCCCCATTGCGTGACGACTCGAATAACGGCAGGAGACCCCCCGGTGGGGGTACTCCCGCGAATTTTGGATAGGGGTGTGCCGCGAAGGTTCTTAAACCCTAACCCTATTTAAGGACTAAGAAAGCACAAATTGATACCCTTTTTAAGGCCCAAACACGAAAAATGACACCCAATTCAAAGGCTATTAAACCCCTGTTGCAAAATCATTTTGTTAATACTTAAAAGGATACATCAAGTTTAAACAAAAACATTCGTATAGGTGGGCGTTTTCACACTCCAGTATTAGATAATACAATTTAGCTACCCTATCTAAGGACCACACCAGGAACACAGTTACAAAAGGGTCAAAAAAGATACTTTATTTAAAGACCGAGAACCTCAAAAACCATACCCTATTCTTCGGCACGTACCTATATAGCCCATATATGGGAGTACCCCTCCCCCCCCCCCCCCCGGGCAGGAGACTACCAACTGTGGGGATTGTAAATCCAAGGAAGTTTATATTAAAGCGGTATAAAATATTAAGGCGCGGCACATTGCCGAAGATTACGCGGAGGATCTAGGAGAACTGTACGTTGAGTGTTAAGGCCTGGGTTGGATTAGTTGATGTGAAACAACGAGCAAAAGACCGTAAAGGAAGGACATGAGGAGCGAAGAGGATGAATGGATGGATGGATGAATGAGAAAATCTTGTTTGGAAAGAAAGCTGGAAAGAAATGTTCTAAATGCTTAGGGGAATTAACAAGGATTACTGAAATCCCTCCGGTATCCGTCAACACCTACTACAGTTCGTGGTATTTTACATGACGAAAATTTCTGTTTCTCTGCTGGAAAAGTACTGGGAACAAAGTATTGCATAAGGAAAAATAAATATGGCCGCCAGAACTGCATTTCGTACGGGGACATGTATGTACTCAGCACTGAGTGAATCAGTCTTAAACAGAGGGAGCGGTTATATGCAGAGATGCCTAATCAGCTCAAGTAGCCATACGTCAGCCTTTGGAACCAGTCGTCGATTCGCGGTTATTCTGGCTGCGTGTTCTGGAGTCAGCCTTTCCGCAGTTGTGTCGTACCACACGTTGTTTTCTACTGCTGTAAAAGCTAGGCCGATCACAGATTCTCAGATCGACTCACAATCGGTTACCAGGAAAGGAATTTCCGAATTAACAGTTACTTTGTATCAGTACCAGAACTGTCCTTTTTGCGGTAAAGTACGAGCATTTCTTGATTATCATGGCATCAAGTATAACAAAGTGGAGGTGAGCCCTTTGTGGAAAGGAGAAATCAGCTTTTCTAAGTATCAGAAAGTTCCGTTCGTTATCGCAGATGACAAGCAGGTAAGACATTCTGCTGGGGGATACAATGCAGTCAATTTCTTTTGATATGTACTTAGGATTTTACTTTTTGCTCCGCCGTTCCACCCAAAAAAATAAGTAAAATGAAAAAAGAATGTTCCAAAGTCATCCCGAAAATGCCAAAGATAAAACAACATACCCAGTAAGTGTAAAAACATACTTCAAGTACTTTTCTTCACATTGTGGAGATGACAGGACTCAAAAAGAAGACTGGTGTGTATCCAAGAGATTCATAATAAGCTGGGAGAGTTGGTATAGATGACAGTGTATGGACACCCTCTGGTTGGATTACTTCTTTTGTCCAGTAAGTAGGACTGGGGTATATGAGGGGGTAAAGGTCAATGGGCTCATTAGAAAGGGAGTGCAGTTCTTGAAAAGTGCCGATGAGGAGGTTCAATAAAGTTTACGTGATGAGTAAGGTGGGAGATCAAAGTGAACATGGGCCCTTCCTTATATATGCACTGGACACTCTCCCCCTTCTTCCCACCCCCTTTACAGGGTTCCACTTTCAGGAAAAAACTTAGGGGCAGCTGGTCCCCTTAGTTTGAATCACATTTAATCACTGGTACAAGTATTTCAGTGGAAAGGGTGAAAAGGTGGTTGCCAGTGAAAAAAGTTGGCCACATTTGCAACCCCAGCAGTTGCAACATCGAGCTCTGTTTTAGTAGATCTACATGTAGATCAACCTCTGCAGTTTCTAAAGGGAAGATTTGATCAACTCTTCTTGGAAGATAGCACACATAGGAAATGGAAATATTTCCACAATTTTTTGTGACCTTGAAATAATTACTCTGACCCACAAAAGACAAAAAAAAAAACAAACTAGCAGAAAGCAATTTGTCTCAGTGAAGCAAACAGATGCAGAGGCCACACAATATAATGTGCTGAAAAGCATAATAATAATAATAATAATAATAATAATATAACATGACAAAATGAAACTCTTCTCTGGCAGGGGAGTTACCACCTAAACCTTTGGATAGGTGTGTGCTGGAAAGGATCTTAAACCCTGGCCCTGTTTAGAGATGAGGCAAACACAAATTGTTACCCTATTTTAGACACAAACCTAAAAAATGACACTCTGTTTAAGGAGAAAACAAAAGCTGGACAATCACACGCCAGAATTTTGGTTGATACAATATAGGTACCCTATGGTGTATCTTAGGGTCACACCAGGAACAAGATGCCAACAGGGACAACTGTGGGCAAAAATGATATGCAGGGTATTTATGGATCAGGAATCGCAAAACCGTTTTCTATCCCAGGGCACATACCTATGTTGCAAATATATGGAATCCCCCCCTGGGAACTCTTTATATATTTGTATGTATATGAACTTAAAGAGTTGCCAGTTTTGTCATTTTAGCTGAAATTTCTTGTAGATTTGTAACAATTATAATTAACATTCCCACAGATCAATGACTCATCAGTTATCATTAGTGCTCTACGTTCTCTGATGCTGGGACGAGATTCCTTGGAACAGATCTTAAACTACTACCCTGAAATTACCATGCAAGGATCTGATGGAAAGGAGAAGACAGAATATGCCAACCAATATTTCATCATGTACAGAGAATCCCTCGACAAGCCATCCATGGAGAAAGGAAAGTAGGTGAAAATGTTATACATTAGGTAAAACTGAAATTCTAATAATTTTTCAGTCTGTGAGTGCTCTTCTTAAACTGGCCTTTAATACATATATATCTATGCAAAATGATATGTCTGCCACAGACAAATAGAGGAAACATTTCAGACTTATAACCGACAATTAAAGTAAGCAATTAACCAATGTTTGTGTACTAAAGAAAGATGCTGAATTCCAAGGCAGACATCAGAGTCTCCTCTGCAGTACATACATGTACTCTGTACATGTTTGTTTTCTTTTCTTTTGCCCTGTTGGTTTAAGTTATATGGATGGATATTTTTGTTTCATTCAACCAATTTCACCTGCATAAGGTGCACGGCTTTTTCATCCTTTTGATCTAACAGAGGATGAGGTTAAAGTTTGTGCTTGGGAAAAAGTGTCCCTCATGCTTGTGAAGGAATTAAATGTCTGAAGCATTGAGTGACTTCTAAGATTGTTGCTCCCTCACTCTTTTCCTGCCGATATAAGATGCTTGTCCACATACACCATCCTGCAATTTTTTATCATGTTCTGTGGGATCCTAACAGGTGCTCATTGTAGACCTGTGCAGGCCTAGGTTGAGAGAGACACTGGGTGTTACATGTAGGTGTCTTCCTTAGAACACACACAATGAATCTAGGCAGTATTGAAGCTTGGAACACTATCGAGAATCGCATGTGCAATTTATTAGGCCACCACATAGCCTGCAGTGCAGGTTTTGTCCTTTTGTTCATAAGTTACCGGTATTTGCTCATGATCAAGTAGATTCATACTCGTACTACCTAGGACGCTTTTTCGCCTCTTCCTAAGCGTCTTCCAGGATGTTGCTCGCTTGATCAAAATGCTATCGCTCGCTAAATACGTCTGTATTGCAGGCTAGCGTCTCTAATCACTTATTGGGACTGACTGATGACACTATTGTCTTTGTTCTGTGTAGGGAAGAGAGAAAATGGCGGAAATGGGTTGATAATACTTTTGTTCACACCCTGTCGCCGAACATCTACCGCACAGCATCTGAAGCTATGCAGGCTTTTGAGTACTTTACCAAGCAAAGCAACTTTGGTACTGTTGAGAAATACACAACTTACCTTGCTGGGCCAGTCGTCATGTACTTTGTTGGAAAACACGTGAAAAATAAGTACGTCATTTTTTACATCATTTTAGTTACAGTTTTCCTCGAACTTTGCATATTAATAAAAAACTTTTTATAGTAAAACAGTCAGTTGTTTTTCCATGCAAGTCAGAAATTCAGATTCACACGACAATGAACTCAATACAAAAAACGGATCTTTGTCTGTCGGTTCAACTGCAGGCATTTCTTAATTTTGAAAGATTTTAGCGCTTAATGAGAGACATGTTTATTTAGGCCTGGAAATGCCCGGGAGGGTACTCCAAGAAAAATTGGCTGGGGGTGTGCGGCCCGCTTGCCAAAATCCTTACCCTATTTATGACCAAAATCTGCGATATTCCCTACCCTATTTATGACCTGACCAAAAATTTGAAACCCTATTTATGACCTGAACCTTACATCAAAATCCTGTTTCAGACCTGCGTTATAATTAGTTCCCTAGTTCAGACCGATGTTAAATTACCGTTAGCATAATTTGTGAAGGACTTTTGTTTATTTTCTTTTCGATAATGATAAAAAAGTGACTTCTTTAAAACATACCAGATCAAGGCGAGAGTACAAAAGCCATACCCTATATATGACCAAAATGGCCAAAATCAGTTAAAATCGATACCATATTTATGACCAAAACAGCTGAAAAACCATACCCTTTGGGGCCGCACATACCTATATAACCCATATGAGGGAGTACCCCCGGGGAAATTCTTTGCAGAAGGCAATTGCAAACAACTGTAAGGGTCGACTGCATAGCCGCAAATGGATTTTGTAACGCATTGTTTTGTGTTAGTGGGCTATCTGACTGGGCCTTTGATTCATAGCCGTTAAACCAATGACTTGTTTCTCTCTTTAGGTACAATATCAAAAATAATGTCCGTGAAGCCATGTATGAGGAGGCAGAAAAATGGATGAAGGCCGTAGGCAAGAGGAAGTTCATGGGAGGCAGTGCACCAAATCTCGCTGACTTGGTAATAGATTTAGTATTAATTGCCAACAAGAGACAGTCTCTTGTTACCAACTGCAACTTTAGATACTGTACACCGCACGGTCATCTGTTCTCATCCATCTTTCGTTTCACTCGGTCAATACCTATAATGGACCTTCTGTTTTGTTCTTTTCAGGCAGTGTATGGCGTCCTGAGTGGCTTGGAAGGACTCGATGCATTTCGAGATCTTATGACGCACACAACAATGAAGCCATGGTATGATCGTGTCAAACAAGCCGTTCAGACACATGCTGGAGCAAACAATTTCTGACATCTGATTTTGACGACGAAAATCGATATATTGCACGTGCAGAAATAAATCACACACAAAAAAACAGTTAATGGGTCACTCAAAGACAGCAAGATCTAAAATTAAGTTTTGAAACGAGCGCACAGTGTATACAGCTCTAGCGGGTACGTGAAGCTTGACCCAGCCTTACTATGGTCATTGAGTGAAAGCAAGCACTGTTTTTGCATTTCGCAAACCTCGCCAAAGTTAGCGGATAATGTATATGTTGAATTGATAAAGACGACCAGCAGCAAATGTGCAATCCGTCGAGAAATGTTAGGTGCTTTTAAAACGGTGCTCAGTCTTTGATAATGTATACAGTGATGATTTAAAATGAAGAAACAGTGTACCAAATGTCCATTACGGCTAACAGTGTGAAGGTGATAGAACTGACGTCTCAGGCTTCACTCGTTTCATTTATGATATCTTACTTAGTTTGAGGAAGTGTGATGATTTCCTTACAGTGACCTGATTTACTGAACGAATAACGAACGATTTTATTTAATGAATTTGTGCAGACCGGAGACAGCTAACTTGAGTAGCTACTCGCATAGAAGCTTCATCATTTAGTATTTCACTCTTGTTAAAGGAATATGAAGAACTGGTTAACTTTCAGGGTACAATCTTGAGAAATGCAGCCAATATGTGAAATAAAATACTTGTGAAGTTTTCAAATCGTGATTGTCATAATCAATACAGAGGGCTCATAGACCTGTATAGCAGTATGTGTATTCTTAAATTGCTACATGGACACTGTAGGATCGGTTGTGTAACCTGCAACAACCAGAACGTTTGATCTCCCCAAAATAGTCACTGCTCGTTTCTAAATAACCGTCGATTAACCTTACCTCGTTTTCTCTTCATTTAGAGAAGGTTCGCATTGCTCATGGAAAGTAGAAAACCAGGAAAAACTACATGAAAATTTTCTTTCGACTTACTCCTGGAAAATCCAGGAATCCTGTTTTTCCTGAAATCATTTTTTCAAAAACATTAGAAACCCAACTAGGACGACTCAAAGCTAACGAAAATCAATAAAGCGATGCAATGATTCTTCACAACGTTACAAAACACGCAAATAGCTTTGTAAATGCCCGGAAAAAATCGGTAGAGCTGCTCTGAAGCATCAGTTTCAGTGCCCACCAACAGACTGAAATTATCACCCAGTTTTTCGTACACAGTTCTGGTTAACGGGTTAACAAGGATTTATATGCAAGCACAAGTCAAGACCATTCTTTTAAAAGTACGTCAATCCTTTTATTCAGTTTGAAGTTCTTAGAACACTTGTAAAGTCAATCCGGTTTCTTTTGTGAATCATAGTATCCTTGTATCTCTTATCATTTCTTTGTATTTTATTTGTGTCACGCCATAGTAGTTTTGTGTATTTGGAATTTGTTCCGCCTAAGTTATAAGTATTTGTTTTTAGTTCCGCCATAAGTCGTAAGTATTTGTATTTTTGCACTTGGGTTTGTTTCTTGTTGTATTTGGTTTCTTAATTTTTCTTTGTTGATGTTGGTCCTTTCACTTTTGCTTGTATCTTTTTTCTTTCTTTAGGTATGTTATCCTCTCAAACTTTGTTGTATTATTTTAATATTAGATATCTGGAAGTCCTCAAATCGCATCAATATTACATTGTAAGTTTCAAAATTGTTTAGGGGATATTTTTGCAGTTGTAGAAATTTCCTCTATCTTTGAATATTCAAATAATAGTAAGTTGTTTTTTTTTTCATTTCGAAGCATAAATCTTTTTACCATTTTCAATCCTTTTCTAAAAGCCTCATTTTTAAAATTTTTTTGGTTGCTTTTTCTTCTTTTCTATTTTTTGTGTTTTTCGATTTTTTTTGTTGTCACTGTCTTGTCACTTTAGATAGAAAGAAATGGTAGAATAAAGAGATAAGAGGTGAAAAGACCTCACATAGCTGGTGGTTTTTCTTGCGAGATAAAAAGGTGAACCGTGAGAGGAATGGAGAGGAGAAAGAAATTTCCTCTCCATTCTCCTCGCAGCTTTCTTTTCGGCCACGCAAGAAAAACCACCAACTATGCAGGTTGGTGTAGACCTAACTAAATGTTTGTCTACTGGAAAAAGCTGGACTCCTTCAGCTTTTGAACCACGTCAGCAATTTCCTTCTTCACGAGCAAACTGCTAGGATCGGACTCCTGTTGATACCGCGCCGGTTTGAATCGTTCCTCCACATGGTAACAGAACTCTTTCTGCCGGAAAAGAAAAATATTTTTTAAGGACTGAATTCGTTGAATTTAATTCTTGTTCTGAAGGTCGATTTGAAAAGGGAATTATTACTGAAATGAAAAAACAAAACATGGTCAAACGGCTTTTCTTCCTGACAGAACAGACTCAAACAATCGGATAATAGAAAAAAAAATTATCGATTATCTGTTTTAGAAATACTTCTAAGTGTTTCCGAAGTAACTTCAGATAACCATTAGACATTGGCTCGATAAATAATCTCCCTTTTCATCCTTGAGGTCGACTTTTGCCGCTCAATTTTCTCGCGTACTATCTTCATCGCTATGACATATTAAAAGTTGTTTGGATTCTGTTGTACAATTCTAGCGTTTTTTTTAAAAAATATATAGAGGAAATACTGTTCCATAAATTCACGGCGTTATTTGTTTTTGATGTAGAATTCTATTATTCCTGAGTAATTCACAAATCTTTGTTTTCTAGACATGCTGTCAATTACAGCAGAATAATTGACCGATAACATCTTCGTCTTATTGGACGATTTCTACGATATTTATAGATCTAGACCTGACGTCAAACGATTTCCGCGTTGGGTCTTTCGGTTTCGCTTTGGAATTAACACTGAGAATAAGTAGCGCTGCTTTACAACAATAAGAGCGACCATTTTGTCAATCATAGGTTGACTTTAAAAATAGACTCCAACGAGCTTGTAAAACACATTTTAAGCTTACCCAACTTCCCTGTTCCGGCATCATCCGTGAGCTGCACTCTTCAGCCGCGGTGGAACACATCTCCATGAGTTGGTGATTTTGGTGACGTTTCCCGTTCGCTGAAGCTGCTACAATAATCTCCCCGGCGATGACAAGCAACATAGCGAGCTTACTCCAAGGAGAAGAAAACTCACTTCGATCAATCTCTTCTTCGAACGCATTCAACACCTTTTTGATGCTCTTTCCTGATCCAACTAGTGATCTAACGTTTGTGATATCAAGTCTATCTCGGACAGTTTCCATCAACAAATATGTAGCTGTTGATTGCACAGAGTCCGAGCGAAAACATAAATCCAATCCTAGCCTCTCTCTCGCGTAGCAATCCAAAAAAAAAGTTAGATTCCTTTTCATTTCAAACTCGGTCAACAGTTTAACAAGATCCAGCCGGTATATTTGACGAAGACCTTCAGTCAACCTTCCTGCGTCTTCCCACGAAATCATTCTAGCGTATTGAAGAGAAGTTAGTGTGGTGAAAATTCCAGTGTCTTCCACCGAAATCAGACCAGATATAGAGTAATAGAAACTAAGCTCTTGCTGCTGATCTCGATCCAGATTGAGACCAATCTGAAGCAGAACAGCGGCGTAATCTTGTTTTAGTTTACTGTCAATGAAGTTAGGCGTTACTGGCATGGAGGCAGAGGGACAGAACGAAGGCATACCTGGCGTTTTATATTCAGGAACTCCAAAGCAAAGTTTTTGATTGGTTATTCTTCGACAAACAAAATTAAAAAAAAATGATAAAGAAGAAAACAGGCATAGGCCCGTAAGGCGTACAAAGTTACTTTTTAACGATGAAGACGAGGATGATCATGCGCAGTTCTCGTTGCTCCTCCGAATTGTTAGTCGTAACTTTGTTTTCAGCACTTTCCTAAATTGAAAGCGTTCTTTTCTCCCATGTACTCTATGCTGAGGGGTCCTTATGTTTTCAAACAGTTTACTGTTTGATGTGTTAGTTCGTTAAGTTTGGATGGACGACTGGACTTTTGAGGATTGTTGAGTCGGAAGTTAAATGTCATCTTAGGTAGTGAGATTTTTATCGACTGATTCCTCCCCTTCTTTTGTTCACTTTACCTATGTAGAAATAATCCCTAAAAACTTGAAAAGCACCACGTCAAAGGTACGAAATGCTTATACTATTAATATTAGTTCCTCGATTTCAACGTGAAGTTCCAGGGATCCAGGTTTGATGTGTTACAACTGTAACTCGGTCAGAGAGGACTACATGCAAGTTACAGATATTGTGTGCGGGTGTGGTGTGGGTGATAGGTGTGGCCTGTATGTTTTGTCAACTCGGTTAGATTTCCGTGACGTTAGAATCATCTCTTTGTTAGGCTAGCTTGGCTTTCCACCCGACCAGCTGTTAAAATCACCACCGGTTTTCTGATTTATGTAACATGTTACTAACCAGTTCTGACGCTGTGACTTGCCGAGGAAAGGATTTGTTACACTGTCAATACTCTGATGTATTTCCTAACTTGCCTCTCACGAAGCATAGCGGTTGCTTTTTAAAACCTAAATTTCTGAACGACTTTCTGGTCTGCACTCCGGATACTGGAGTTGAAAATGATACCATGATCAATCATCTGTCAAGGCAGTACAAATATGGTTGGCGAAATGGTGCAAAATTCACAAAGTTTATATTCATTCACATTTAATACTGTTATTGATACTCACGAATATATTTATTCACATTCAACAGCTAAGTTCACATTCAAGAAATATATTTACTCACATTTAACGGTGGATTTCTTATTCACGGACATATTTACTCGCATTTACAAGATGTCTTCATTTACATTCAACAACTTATATTCGTTCACTACACGATCGAAATATTCATTCAACATTTTCTGCGCACCGCCTTTGCGCAGCATTAGGTTCCAGCTCCCGCACATTCTCGTCCCCAGAGCCCACGATCCTTCTGCGCTGCGCAGGAATCGAGAGCTCTGGGGGCAACCATTTCAGGCATGCACCATAGATGCAGACTACGTTAAACCGGATGGGCAGAATTCGGTTATTTCCTTTGTTATTTCAAAATGGTTGCTCCCATGCCAGAGATCTCGTTTTCCGATCGCTGGTCAAGGGGAATGAGGCTCTGGGAACGAGATGGGCTCCCGCACTATAAATTCTGAACGCAATACGGTGGCTGAAGGGTAGAGACCCCAAACACAACTGTTACATTGGCAAGATCTTTTTTCTGCACCTCTCGATCTCCTACAAGAGTGCGAACGCGAATAAAACTCTGCGGACAGTTCGGGCCATAGCCAGAAATGGATATATGGTGACGTCATGAGAAATGGCAATATGGCCGCCAAAGCTAGGCACACTATACAAAGTTCCTTCCGAGCTCTTTTCGGGGCTTAAAAGTAGCCTTTTCCCACAAGGCTTTGCACACAATACAATTGAACAATGAAGTTTTGGTTGAGTGCGAAAAAAATGGCGGCTTGCGAAGCGTCTTCGAGTTTCGAGGCGAAAACCTCACTGTTTTGTGCTATTTTTGGTCTGGTTTTTACACGACAAGACGCCAAATAGATGGAAAAATCAGGTATGCTGCAATTTTTTCCCTCTTTGAAAAAAATATGTCGTTAATGTCTATAAAATTTGCGTTCATTTGGTGGTATTTTTGTATTGGTCCACGACTGCGTCGCTTGGTCCAAGGATTTTAAAGATGAAATACTGTAGTTTCGCCACATTCGTTTGTTATTGACCGATCGTGCTGACCATGCTGTGGACCTGATTTCAAGCTGTGTTTACTTTATTCCCCGACAGGCAATGGAAAAGCACCGCGATTTCCTCAAGAAACACTGTACAGTAGATTGTGTGGTAAAGATCTAAAAAGGAATGGCAGAGATCACGGGAAGGAATTATTCTGAATTATTCGAAGCGATTCTCAGTGAAAAGGTTCACGTTAACATAACAGCAAATGATACTAGTAATGTACATCCCGAAAAGATGGGTGCAGCATGCAATGGAAAGTTATATCCATTAAGTACTTTGAATGAAGAAGATGAGGCTGTGGTACACATGTAGGGATCAAAAAAGGGTTGAAAGTGCTTTTAGTACTCAGTATACATGCCAGCTTGATACAGCTGTAGTAGTTCAGGAACAGCTGCAAAGCCAAGTTTCAGTGAAGGTCAATAGTTTTGTAGTTTTCAAAACATTTCTATGTGGGCCCTTAGCAGTATGGAAGAAGTTATTTGTTGAATCTGGCCAAATTGTACTTGCAAATATTAATAGCTAGCTTTTTTTGCTAGTAATGTTTCTGAAATTCGAAATACACCTCAGTGTACTTTGCAGTCCTGGTAACTTCAGTTAGCATGAAGTCCTTCCTTTTCAATTGCTTATTGTGTTAGAGTGGGTGTGTGGTTAGTGTTGTGTTTTCATTGATATATTTCAGAAAGTCATGAACAACGTTATTTTCCAGTCACAAAATTAGGCCCTGTTTACAAGCAGGTAGCAGGTAAC
>JAHPZR010018460.1:0-11773 GCA_019787425.1 Platygyra sinensis | reverse complement strand
AGCTACAATCCTCGACAAAAGTCTTGGCACGCTTGCCCACTTTTGCAGTATCTGTCAAGGAAATTTATCAGTTCGCCCCCCTCCCCCAATTCAATGTTGTTTATCGTGATGAAGTTGTCATTGCTCGTTTCCAACATTGTCAGGGGGGAAGGGGTCCCTTATTCCAGTGATGCCATTAGTTATTGTTTGCAAAATAGCTTGTCAACGCATGTTCCAGTTACCTGATCCAGGCGTGCCAAGGACTTTTGTCGAGGATTGTACGCTATCCGGAAACATTGTTCAGCCAGAAACCAGATAAAAAAATACACACGGTGCCTTCAGCAGACCTTTCTGTTTACATGGTATTACCCTTTAGAGATCAGCGATCAGCCGATCACGTACGCACAGATATCTATTTTCTGGGAGCCACGATCGATGTTAAAGTAAATCCCGTCTTTGCAAGCAGAAAACTGTCACAAACCCTGAGTGTCAAGGAAAACAAACCCCCGATCGTTAACACTCAATGCGTTGTAAATTCATTAATGTGATTTGTGCGATGCAAATTATGTCGGGTACACTGCCCGACACTTACTCCATACAAAGATCTATAAATTTGGGTTGACACACTTCTGCAAATAATGCACGAATGAAAAACAGCAGAGGCCTGGTTCTTTGCAAGGTTTAGTATTTAATATTTCTATAGCGCTTTTTACAATAGAAGATCAAAAGCGCTTTACATGCCTTATAGTACACTCAACAAAATTACTCAATTTTGATTGGTCGAGAGCAGTACAATTAATCCCAAATTGTACTCCGTAGGAGTACCTATTAAGTTTCCATGGAAACGACGCGTAATTTTGTTGAATGTACTATAAATAAAAAATCACACGACCTTCTCGTACAATTCGTGATTAATAGGTACTCGTGATTTTGAAAATTCTCAAATTGCACTCGCCTAAAGGCTCGTGCAATTTTAAGAACTTTCAAAATCACTCGTACCTATTAATCACGAATTGTACTCGAGGTCGTGCGATTTCCTATACTAATAAATCTAACTACACTCATCTATCGTATCGAAGGGTTCTAGACTTTATTTACTGAATGGTTGCGATTTTTAGTTTTTGATCACATGACTGGTGAAAACACTATTGGAAGTTGTAGATCAGTCCGGGCCATAGCCAGAAATGGATATATGGTGACGTCATGAGAAATGGCAATATGGCCGCCAAAGCTAGGCACACTATACAAAGTTCCTTCCGACCTCTTTTCGGGGCTTAAAAGTAGCCTTTTCCCACAAGGCTTTGCACACAATACAATTGAACAATGAAGTTTTGGTTGAGTGCGAAAAAAATGGCGGCTTGCGAAGCGTCTTCGAGTTTCGAGGCGAAAACCTCACTGTTTTGTTCTATTTTTGGTCTGGTTTTTACACGACAAGACGCCAAATAGATGGAAAAATCAGGTATGCTGCAATTTTTTCCCTCTTTGAAAAAAATATGTCGTTAATGTCTATAAAATTTGCGTTCAATTGGTGGTATTTTTGTATTGGTCCACGACTGCGTCGCTTGGTCCAAGGGTTTTAAAGATGAAATACTGTAGTTTCGCCACATGCGTTTGTTATTGACCGATCGTACTGACCATGCTGTGGACCTGATTTCAAGCTGTGTTTACTTTATTCCCCGACAGGCAATGGAAAAGCACCGCGATTTCCTCAAGAAACACTGTACAGTAGATTGTGTGGTAAAATCTAAAAAGGAATGGCAGAGATCACGGGAAGGAATTATTCTGAATTATTCGAAGCGGTTCTCAGTGAAAAGGTTCACGTTAACATAACAGCAAATGATACTAGTAATGTACATCCCGAAAAGATGTGTGCAGCATGCAATGCAAAGTTATATCCATTAAGTACTTTGAATGAAGAAGATGAGGCTGTGGTACACATGTAGGGATCAAAAAAGGGTTGAAAGTGCTTTTAGTGCTCAGTATACATGGCAGCTTGATACTGCTGTAGTAGTTCAGGAACAGCTGCAAAGCCAAGTTTCAGTGAAGGTCAATAGTTTTGTAGTTATCAAAACATTTCTATGTGGGCCCTTAGCAGTATGGAAGAAGTTATTTGTTGAATCTGGCCAAATTGTACTTGCAAATATTAAATATTGCTAGTAATGTTTCTGAAATTCGAAATACACCTCAGTGTACTTTGCAGTCCTGGTCACTTCAGTTAGCATGAAGTCCTTCCTTTTCAATTGTTTATTGTGTTAGAGTGGGTGTGTGGTTAGTGTTGTGTTTTCATTGATATATTTCAGAAAGTCATGAACAACATTATTTTCCAGTCACAAAATTAGGCTTGTTTACAAGCAGGTGGCAGGTAACCCTAGTGCTAGGGTTGACCCTAGCAAGAGGGTTACCCTGGCACTCACTCAATTCTTCTCATTTTCATTGATGCATTTACAAGGCAGCTAGGGTCACCCTAGCACTAGGGTAATCCTAGCTGATTCAGCTAGGGTTACCCTGGCGCTAGGGTAACCCTAGCGCCTTGTAAATGCTCTGCAAGGGACAACTCGCCTACCCGGGACAACTCTATTTTGGCTCCAAAAAGCAAAATATGATCACAATACTGACAAAATCAGCGAATTATGGCCCAGAAAACATCAAGTTCTTTCACAATTTGTCATATTTTTGCTTTGGAAATAAATTATTTTCCAGTTTTGTAATCTGTTTGTCAGGTTTCGAAATTAACGCTCGCAAACTCGCAAAAAGTGAGTGCTTTTGATAATCTGTGATTTAGAAAAACATCCACTGGCAAATGTTTGCGAGTTAGAATAATCCATGTCTACAAAACATTTGGAAAGAATTTGCTAGTGGTCTCACCAATTGCTAGTAGAAAAAATCTTACTAGCAAAACTTTACAATTAGACTAAAAAGTTAACTTTGAGCGCTGGTTTGTGCTTTACTTACAAGGTAACCGAAGCACAACAAACGTTATGTTGTCTCAGGCAGTAGTGTTACCCTCCTTGTAAATTTACCTGGGTTATCTTTTAACCATTACCCTGGCAGTAGGGCTACTCTACTTCCTTGTAAACAGGGCCTTAGAGCTTTTCCATTGTTTGTTACAAAGAAATAATAGCTACATGTATACCTGTTTTTTTTTGTTTTTTTTTTTAATATTTGTTTATAGTTTTGCAATCATGGTATGTAACACATATTGGTAGAAGTATTGAAAATTAAGCTGTAGGTTTCTAGGAATTTAAATATCTATATTTCAAGCTTTCCAGTAAGAATATCTTCAGCAGGGCTTTGTAATTTTCACCATGTGCTTTTCTTTTCAAACCACAATATTGAAATGTATAGCATTCTGAAAGTGAATTTCTTGAAATTTCTAGTTGTACGAAATAAAGCATGGACTGTTTATGTCATGTGGCTTCTGTGACTGTGTCTGTGTGTGTTGGGGTGGGGGGGGGGGGGAGGGGGGCAGACTGACTTTACATGAAAGGTCTTGAAAATAGCATCCCATCATGGGGGGAAGTGGTCACAAAAGGTCAGATCCAGGGGGAGTAGTCATAAAGGAAGATCTAGAAAGGTCTTGAAAGGTCTTGAAATTCCCTGGACCTTGCAAAATGCATTCAGCCATACCCATTTGCCCTCCTGAATACATGTAGGTTTTCACCTGAGCAGCTGTGGAGGTTTTCCTAAATGGCGATACTGAAACCAGAACATCAACATACCATAATAAATTCATTTGTTGATCAACCTATTGTTTCTCATAACTATAATGTACTGCAATAGAGATTCACATCCACATAGAATGTGCATGTTACTGTTCAAAGTTGAGTCATTTGTTGCTCTGCACAGAAATGAGCAAAGATAAAAGAGCAGGAGGGGGTGCAGTCATTCCTTGCAACTGGCTATTGCATGTTGCCAAAGGAGGAGAAAGCTTCAAAAAATTGACCAAATAGGGTTTTCCACTGATGGTTTTGAAGGCATGGAAATAAGACTGCATATTTTCACTTTTGATCCATGTATAATTTGATATATATATATAATTTGATATAATTTTGAACAAAAGCACAGCCACAATAAGTCCCCTTTAAATACAGATCTATCAATTCTAGATTTATCAATATGGATAAATATAAAAGACAAGAAAGTGAACCTTATAACCCTATAATAATTTCAGCTAGATACCTTTCATATTGCAACAGCAAACAGCGTAGCTTAAATTGAAAGTGGTGATCACCGCTGTCGAGGCCAAAATCAGCCTTTTTTGATCTTTGGCAGTCCTGGATTGTGGAACGATACCTCGTGCAAAGCAAGTCGCATTAGTATAGGTTGTCTTAACTTTATCGAAGCTAAGCTTATACGATAAAAGGAAATTGGTTCGAATCGGGAGTAAAATTAATTACACGAATACAGCGAATCCAAGTAAAACGACTACTAGTTCGAATTATTCGCAGGTTCAAGAGATCGTGGGATTAATAGATGGGAAAGATTCAACCGTATTATTGTTGTAGTTTATTTGTATGCGACGTCTCCGCCGACATAGATTTCTTCTCTCTCGCCATTTCCCTCGGTCTTAGTCCTTTCGCGGTCTAGGCAATGTTTTGGTTTTGCGTGAGCCAATCAGAGCACAGGAAATCGTATATCCACTTCTGGCTATGGCCCGGACTGTTGGGTTTGCAATTTTCGATTCCGGGAGTTTTTGGGTACGAAAATTTGGGAAGTATGTTTTTGGGTAGCTTGATTTGAGCACGGATTTTTTTGGGGTATTAAAAAGAATCGGTAGTGCCCTGGCTGCGTAGTTCTACGAATAAAGTATGAACAAACACGTTTTGCTGTTATTTAATAGTTAAATATGGTGTCGCTTTACATCGCACGTGTTATACAATACTGTCGAAACAGAACCGTTCCTGGGTTTTTTTCTAGCACCCGCTCTAGCATTGTTAAAATGACTGCCAGATGAGGGAAAGGATATATTCAGAAGGTATGATGAATAAACAAACACGAGTGTTCAATTCCCAATGTTTTTCTTTGAGTTATAGCAGTACTCCTTTCTGGAACTTTCAAGAGTCACAAAATCGGCATGGGATTTTGGGATTAATTTTTGGTCCAGGGATTTTTTTGGGGTTTTGCTGGAAGCCCTAGGGATTTTTTGGGTCTTGACTGTTGGCTCCATTCGATCATCCCCGCCACTTGAAATCCCGAGTGCCCACACTGGGGCATGGTCAAACTGAATTTAAGATCTACTGAACAGCGAAGAAACTCACCTAATGATACCACCAGCCAGTTAAAAAAATCACCATGTGCAATACAGCTATTATTGTATCTTTATCTGCTATTTTGGTTGTGTGCTTTATCATGATCATTTTTCTGTATTATCTTTTTGGAAGCATCGCAGTAGACTGAACGTAATAATAGAGAAAATGCACATCATGGATATTGCATCATCTTTTTGTCATTAAGGAATGATAACAATACACCCTATATGTACATTTCGCCGGTAAGGTTATAAAATAGTAAAAGGTAAAAACTGTTAAAATGTTTGACTAAACGTTTTCGATCTTGCGATCATCTTCAGAGTGAAGATGATCTCTGAAGATGATGAGTGAAGATCATCTCTGAAGATGATCGCAAGATCGAAAACGTTTAGTCAAACATTTTAACAGTTTTTACCTTTTACTATTTTATAATACACCCTATATTTACTTTTCTTTGACAAACACAACAGCTGAGTATAGGAAAAATAATTTATACATCCTTCTGTGGTCAAAATGTTTTCTCAGGTGTACATTAAAAATAACAATTCGCAATTCTATTGGAAATTGTAATTACTTTTCTTTTGGTGGAAAGGTAATATTTCATGCTGTTGTATTATATCAGCAGTGCAAATACAAGTAACCTCTAGTTCTGAATACAAATGCCATATGGTGGGCTGCTGTTTTGGTTGTGTGCTTTATCATCATTTTTCTGTATTATCTTTTTGGAAGCATCGCAGTAGACTGAAAGTAATAACAGAGAAAATGTACATCATGAA
Organism: Platygyra sinensis; assembly: GCA_019787425.1. NCBI lineage: Eukaryota > Metazoa > Cnidaria > Anthozoa > Scleractinia > Merulinidae > Platygyra > Platygyra sinensis. The sequence continues at coordinate 5,769 of JAHPZR010018460.1, read as the reverse complement.
TATTGCATCATCTATTTATCAGTAAGGAATGGTAACAATACACCCTATATTTACTTTTCTTTGACAAACACAACAGCTGAGTATAGGAAAAAATAATTTATACGTCTTTCTGTGGTCAGAATGTTTTCTCAGGTGTACATTAAAAATAACAATTCGCAATTCTATTGGAAATTGTAATTACTTTTCTTTTGGTGTAAAAGTAATATTACATACTCATCATCTTCAGAGATCATCTTCACTCTGAAGATGATCGCAAGATCGAAAACGTTTAGTCAAACATTTTAACAGTTTTTACCTTTTACTATTTTATAACCTTACCGGCGAAATGTACATATAGGGTGTATTGTTATCATTCCTTAATGACAAAAAGATGATGCAATATCCATGATGTGCATTTTCTCTATTATTACGTTCAGTCTACTGCGATGCTTCCAAAAAGATAATACAGAAAAATGATCATGATAAAGCACACAACCAAAATAGCAGATAAAGATACAATAATAGCTGTATTGCACATGGTGATTTTTTTAACTGGCTGGTGGTATCATTAGGTGAGTTTCTTCGCTGTTCAGTAGATCTTAAATTCAGTTTGACCATGCCCCAGTGTGGGCACTCGGGATTTCAAGTGGCGGGGATGATCGAATGGAGCCAACAGTCAAGACCCAAAAAATCCCTAGGGCTTCCAGCAAAACCCCAAAAAAATCCCTGGACCAAAAATTAATCCCAAAATCCCATGCCGATTTTGTGACTCTTGAAAGTTCCAGAAAGGAGTACTGCTATAACTCAAAGAAAAACATTGGGAATTGAACACTCGTGTTTGTTTATTCATCATACCTTCTGAATATATCCTTTCCCTCATCTGGCAGTCATTTTAACAATGCTAGAGCGGGTGCTAGAAAAAAACCCAGGAACGGTTCTGTTTCGACAGTATTGTATAACACGTGCGATGTAAAGCGACACCATATTTAACTATTAAATAACAGCAAAACGTGTTTGTTCATACTTTATTCGTAGAACTACGCAGCCAGGGCACTACCGATTCTTTTTAATACCCCAAAAAAATCCGTGCTCAAATCAAGCTACCCAAAAACATACTTCCCAAATTTTCGTACCCAAAAACTCCCGGAATCGAAAATTGCAAACCCAACAGTCCGGGCCATAGCCAGAAGTGGATATACGATTTCCTGTGCTCTGATTGGCTCACGCAAAACCAAAACATTGCCTAGACCGCGAAAGGACTAAGACCGAGGGAAATGGCGAGAGAGAAGAAATCTATGTCGGCGGAGACGTCGCATACAAATAAACTACAACAATAATACGGTTGAATCTTTCCCATCTATTAATCCCACGATCTCTTGAACCTGCGAATAATTCGAACTAGTAGTCGTTTTACTTGGATTCGCTGTATTCGTGTAATTAATTTTACTCCCGATTCGAACCAATTTCCTTTTATCGTATAAGCTTAGCTTCGATAAAGTTAAGACAACCTATACTAATGCGACTTGCTTTGCACGAGGTATCGTTCCACAATCCAGGACTGCCAAAGATCAAAAAAGGCTGATTTTGGCCTCGACAGCGGTGATCACCACTTTCAATTTAAGCTACGCTGTTTGCTGTTGCAATATGAAAGGTATCTAGCTGAAATTATTATAGGGTTATAAGGTTCACTTTCTTGTCTTTTATATTTATCCATATTGATAAATCTAGAATTGATAGATCTGTATTTAAAGGGGACTTATTGTGGCTGTGCTTTTGTTCAAAATTATATCAAATTATATATATATCAAATTATACATGGATCAAAAGTGAAAATATGCAGTCTTATTTCCATGCCTTCAAAACCATCAGTGGAAAACCCTATTTGGTCAATTTTTTGAAGCTTTCTCCTCCTTTGGCAACATGCAATAGCCAGTTGCAAGGAATGACTGCACCCCCTCCTGCTCTTTTATCTTTGCTCATTTCTGTGCAGAGCAACAAATGACTCAACTTTGAACAGTAACATGCACATTCTATGTGGATGTGAATCTCTATTGCAGTACATTATAGTTATGAGAAACAATAGGTTGATCAACAAATGAATTTATTATGGTATGTTGATGTTCTGGTTTCAGTATCGCCATTTAGGAAAACCTCCACAGCTGCTCAGGTGAAAACCTACATGTATTCAGGAGGGCAAATGGGTATGGCTGAATGCATTTTGCAAGGTCCAGGGAATTTTCAAGACCTTTCTAGATCTTCCTTTATGACTACTCCCCCTGGATCTGACCTTTTGTGACCACTTCCCCCCATGATGGGATGCTATTTTCAAGACCTTTCATGTAAAGTCAGTCTGCCCCCCTCCCCCCCCCCCCCACCCCAACACACACAGACACAGTCACAGAAGCCACATGACATAAACAGTCCATGCTTTATTTCGTACAACTAGAAATTTCAAGAAATTCACTTTCAGAATGCTATACATTTCAATATTGTGGTTTGAAAAGAAAAGCACATGGTGAAAATTACAAAGCCCTGCTGAAGATATTCTTACTGGAAAGCTTGAAATATAGATATTTAAATTCCTAGAAACCTACAGCTTAATTTTCAATACTTCTACCAATATGTGTTACATACCATGATTGCAAAACTATAAACAAATATTAAAAAAAAAACAAAAAAAACAGGTATACATGTAGCTATTATTTCTTTGTAACAAACAATGGAAAAGCTCTAAGGCCCTGTTTACAAGGAAGTAGAGTAGCCCTACTGCCAGGGTAATGGTTAAAAGATAACCCAGGTAAATTTACAAGGAGGGTAACACTACTGCCTGAGACAACATAACGTTTGTTGTGCTTCGGTTACCTTGTAAGTAAAGCACAAACCAGCGCTCAAAGTTAACTTTTTAGTCTAATTGTAAAGTTTTGCTAGTAAGATTTTTTCTACTAGCAATTGGTGAGACCACTAGCAAATTCTTTCCAAATGTTTTGTAGACATGGATTATTCTAACTCGCAAACATTTGCCAGTGGATGTTTTTCTAAATCACAGATTATCAAAAGCACTCACTTTTTGCGAGTTTGCGAGCGTTAATTTCGAAACCTGACAAACAGATTACAAAACTGGAAAATAATTTATTTCCAAAGCAAAAATATGACAAATTGTGAAAGAACTTGATGTTTTCTGGGCCATAATTCGCTGATTTTGTCAGTATTGTGATCATATTTTGCTTTTTGGAGCCAAAATAGAGTTGTCCCGGGTAGGCGAGTTGTCCCTTGCAGAGCATTTACAAGGCGCTAGGGTTACCCTAGCGCCAGGGTAACCCTAGCTGAATCAGCTAGGATTACCCTAGTGCTAGGGTGACCCTAGCTGCCTTGTAAATGCATCAATGAAAATGAGAAGAATTGAGTGAGTGCCAGGGTAACCCTCTTGCTAGGGCAACCCTAGCACTAGGGTTACCTGCCACCTGCTTGTAAACAAGCCTAATTTTGTGACTGGAAAATAATGTTGTTCATGACTTTCTGAAATATATCAATGAAAACACAACACTAACCACACACCCACTCTAACACAATAAACAATTGAAAAGGAAGGACTTCATGCTAATTGAAGTGACCAGGACTGCAAAGTACACTGAGGTGTATTTCGAATTTCAGAAACATTACTAGCAATATTTAATATTTGCAAGTACAATTTGGCCAGATTCAACAAATAACTTCTTCCATACTGCTAAGGGCCCACATAGAAATGTTTTGATAACTACAAAACTATTGACCTTCACTGAAACTTGGCTTTGCAGCTGTTCCTGAACTACTACAGCAGTATCAAGCTGCCATGTATACTGAGCACTAAAAGCACTTTCAACCCTTTTTTGATCCCTACATGTGTACCACAGCCTCATCTTCTTCATTCAAAGTACTTAATGGATATAACTTTGCATTGCATGCTGCACACATCTTTTCGGGATGTACATTACTAGTATCATTTGCTGTTATGTTAACGTGAACCTTTTCACTGAGAACCGCTTCGAATAATTCAGAATAATTCCTTCCCGTGATCTCTGCCATTCCTTTTTAGATTTTACCACACAATCTACTGTACAGTGTTTCTTGAGGAAATCGCGGTGCTTTTCCATTGCCTGTCGGGGAATAAAGTAAACACAGCTTGAAATCAGGTCCACAGCATGGTCAGTACGATCGGTCAATAACAAACGCATGTGGCGAAACTACAGTATTTCATCTTTAAAACCCTTGGACCAAGCGACGCAGTCGTGGACCAATACAAAAATACCACCAATTGAACGCAAATTTTATAGACATTAACGACATATTTTTTTCAAAGAGGGAAAAAATTGCAGCATACCTGATTTTTCCATCTATTTGGCGTCTTGTTGTGTAAAAACCAGACCAAAAATAGAACAAAACAGTGAGGTTTTCGCCTCGAAACTCGAAGACGCTTCGCAAGCCGCCATTTTTTTCGCACTCAAACCAAAACTTCATTGTTCAATTGTATTGTGTGCAAAGCCTTGTGGGAAAAGGCTACTTTTAAGCCCCGAAAAGAGGTCGGAAGGAACTTTGTATAGTGTGCCTAGCTTTGGCGGCCATATTGCCATTTCTCATGACGTCACCATATATCCATTTCTGGCTATGGCCCGGACTGATCTACAACTTCCAATAGTGTTTTCACCAGTCATGTGATCAAAAACTAAAAATCGCAACCATTCAGTAAATAAAGTCTAGAACCCTTCGATACGATAGATGAGTGTAGTTAGATTTATTAGTATAGGAAATCGCACGACCTCGAGTACAATTCGTGATTAATAGGTACGAGTGATTTTGAAAGTTCTTAAAATTGCACGAGCCTTTAGGCGAGTGCAATTTGAGAATTTTCAAAATCACGAGTACCTATTAATCACGAATTGTACGAGAAGGTCGTGTGATTTTTTATTTATAGTACATTCAACAAAATTACGCGTCGTTTCCATGGAAACTTAATAGGTACTCCTACGGAGTACAATTTGGGATTAATTGTACTGCTCTCGACCAATCAAAATTGAGTAATTTTGTTGAGTGTACTATAAGGCATGTAAAGCGCTTTTGATCTTCTATTGTAAAAAGCGCTATAGAAATATTAAATACTAAACCTTGCAAAGAACCAGGCCTCTGCTGTTTTTCATTCGTGCATTATTTGCAGAAGTGTGTCAACCCAAATTTATAGATCTTTGTATGGAGTAAGTGTCGGGCAGTGTACCCGACATAATTTGCATCGCACAAATCACATTAATGAATTTACAACGCATTGAGTGTTAACGATCGGGGGTTTGTTTTCCTTGACACTCAGGGTTTGTGACAGTTTTCTGCTTGCAAAGACGGGATTTACTTTAACATCGATCGTGGCTCCCAGAAAATAGATATCTGTGCGTACGTGATCGGCTGATCGCTGATCTCTAAAGGGTAATACCATGTAAACAGAAAGGTCTGCTGAAGGCACCGTGTGTATTTTTTTATCTGGTTTCTGGCTGAACAATGTTTCCGGATAGCGTACAATCCTCGACAAAAGTCCTTGGCACGCCTGGATCAGGTAACTGGAACATGCGTTGACAAGCTATTTTGCAAACAATAACTAATGGCATCACTGGAATAAGGGACCCCTTCCCCCCTGACAATGTTGGAAACGAGCAATGACAACTTCATCACGATAAACAACATTGAATTGGGGGAGGGGGGCGAACTGATAAATTTCCTTGACAGATACTGCAAAAGTGGGCAAGCGTGCCAAGACTTTTGTCGAGGATT
>JAHPZR010018459.1:15000-23534 GCA_019787425.1 Platygyra sinensis | reverse complement strand
ACAATACAATCTTGATACAATTTATTAAACTTACATTGCGCAATTATCAATACTGCAAATTTTCAATTGCGCATTCATGCCGGACAGTATTACAATCAAGAAGCGAAAAGGAATCACGTTAATCACATTAAAAAGTAACGAGGATATGGTCTGAATTCAATTCCCCTCAATTTAGGATAACTTGAATTCAAATAAAAGATATCGGTTGTGGTAAATGTATGTTGTAGTTAGGAGTAAAGGCTTGATGATCGATGCATTGCTCGCAATTTTATGTCGGTGTGATTAAATTTGAACTTTCATTACCCAGGCAATTCTTTAAACAAGCCATAATGAAAATAAAACGTCTGATCGTTAGCGGTAAATAACCGTAAAATAACAGCAATTGGCGACTCTGTATGTTAATACTTTACAGCGTTTGTGCTCAATCAATGGATCGATACATCCACCCTGAATCATGCAGTTGGTGCCAAACCCGAACTCGAACCGCTCGGTCCGGAGGCAAGCAAACTAACCCTAAGACCGACGCACCTCCACTAGGAAAAGTATTATTGCCTGCAAAAATACGTTTAGGTCTAATTGTTACCACATTTAATAAATTATACCCTTTTGCAAAGTTTTAAAAAACTCTCCCTCGGAGAAAGCCTATGTTCACCAGAGTTATCACCCCATGCAGCCAAACTTAAGTCCTTACTGCTATATGTCTTCTTTTATTTCTCAACACAGCTAACTCGGAGAGGAAATTTATCAGTTTTGTAAACAAAGGTTTATCTTTATATCCACAAATGGTTTAAAACTTGAATATGAAAAAACTATTAGCTTAGTAAAATATCTGTATTTTTTTTATATCACTGTGATGGGTTAAATTTTAATTGTTTGTTATTCACTTCTTTCTGAACATTCAGCAAGTACCTAGTAGTACTCTGTTTTTCAGTTATGTAATATTTATATCTTATAAATTGTTTAGTTTGGTATAGCTTGCATAATTAGGTATAACTGGCATGATAGGTTATCGTCTGCAAAGGTTTCTTAAGTCATCCTGGTATGTTAAATATTGTTACTTAATTAAGAAATGTTGAAATTGGGAAATAAAACACTTTTTTTCATTTATCACTTGTGTCCATGATGTTTCTTCGGTCAACGACGGTGTCTTTCAATCGACCGTGATAATTACAGACATTAATATATTCATGGTGTATGCAAAATATAATTGATTTAGCTCTACAATTGACATTTAGAAACAAAGTGACGACGGAATTGTAATCAAATGTCTGTATTGAAAGGCAATTAAAGTGCTGTTTCCAGTAAGACAGTTAATGCTAGAATCCACTTTGAATGCAGAGAAATCTTGAATTATCCTCTCATGGTAAAAGAGTGATTCTAATGCTCCCTCATTAATGTTGAGCTCCACTTACTAGACACAGCCATAAAACTGAGCCAAATTAAATATTCTGAATATTATCGAAAATCATAGAAGCTTTCTCGGAAATCCACAGCACTCGAAACAGCAGTCAAACAAGTCGAAACCAAGTCGGACCTAACTGATCTTCGTGTAAGTGCTAGTCACCACCACGTTGATCTGATCCGTCGCTGCATTATTTTCGATTTGCTTGCTAATTACGTTTCTTTATTAAATCTTGCATCAATCTGGTTATTGCCAGTCTTTATCACGGCCGAGCATTAAATAATCAAAGAACCTCGATGGCTAACGTAAGATATAAGCTGCCACGTGCAATGTACCAAAAAGACAACTGATCTCCATCAGATGATGATTATATAATTTCAATTTGACTCAAAGTTATAGACCATCGGGTGGAGCACAAATGAATGCCGCAGAAAGATAGAGAAGATAATAGTACTTACCGTTTGTCGTAACTGTTGGCTGACTCATTATTCTCTTCTCTTGAAACTATTGAGATTTCAGGTAGACTTTCCGAAAGAGTACTAGTTGGTGGTTCGCCCGTTCCTGGAAACATTTTTAAAACGCAGAGCCCAAGCTTCCACACCTAGAGATATTATCCTTAAAATAGTGATTGTCCTCAAACTCAGAGAGAGACAGAGAAGAAGAATAAGCGAGAGATACAAAGTAACTATTGCATGTCTAAGAGTTTCGCATGCGGCCGTCACGCTATTGTAATCAAGATTCTTAGAAACCTCGGCGAAAGAAAAAAAACAATTCTTAGAATTGAGTCACATCAGACAGCATGTCTAACCTCTCTTGATTGGTCAATATTAATAGTCTGATAAACACGAACGGCATCTTTATAAAGGCCCCATTGTGGGAGGTATTTTCATTTCCAAACCCAGTTTGTCTTTCCGCATTTAATCATGGATATAAAAACCTTGCTAAACAATCTTCATGAAGAATTATCGTGTTCTGTGTGCATGACCACATTCACAGATCCAAAACAGCTGCCATGTTTACATAGTTTTTGTCTTCACTGCTTGAACGGGATTCTACGAACGAGTGGCCGCCATGATGTCATTACATGCCCATTATGTGGGAAAGAGACTAGAGTTCCTGGCAGTGGAAACCTGAAGGACCTGCCGACCAACTTTCGCATCAACAGTTTGCTAGATGTGTTGGCAATCAAAGAGTGCAACACGACAGGAGTCAAATGTGGAAACTGCGACAAAAGAAGCGCACACCGTTTGTACTGCTTCCAGTGTTGTGCTTTCTGGTGTGACGACTGTATCACCGCACACAACATAATCCGAGCTAATAAAGAACACCGAGTGTTAGCGATCACAGACTTCCAAGATCAAGACATACAGGATGTGTTAAAGCGACCGGCATTTTGTCCAAGACCAGGACATGACAAAAAAGAACTCGAATTCTTTTGTAAGATCTGTGAAGTTGCCATTTGCACTGTCTGTGCTTTAACAGAACACGAAGGTCATGCCAAGATGCCTTTGGAAGTAGCTGCCAATGAACGTAAGTTACAAATGAAAAGAGCAATTGACTTGCAAAAGCAAAAAGCCCAACAGAAGAGAAACAAAATCGCTGAACTTGACGAGAACTGCATTCATATTGAAGAACATGCCGCTGCCGTCAAACGAGACGTACAAAGATTTGATGAAAGTTTGAGGGCGGTTATGAAAGCGAAAAGAAGGAAATATTGAAGAAAGTGGACATACAAGTAAAAGAAATCTCACGAACGTCTGCGAACTCAACAGCGCGTGTGGACAAAGAAGTAAAGCTTATCGAGGCAGGGATTGGAAAGACTGAAGCACTCTTAGAGCGTAGCACAAGCGCTGAGATTATAAAGCTAGACAAGTCATTAAACACCTTACAGGAAGAGGTTTCTGATGGAGAGGAGCAAGTGGCCTGTAACCTTGAAGGCTTTCGTCGACTCGTTTTCGCAAAGAACGAATCTTTAATGGCGAAAACTGTCACCGAAGGAATCGGTGCTTTTCAAAACGTTTGTCAGCAAAACTAGTGCGGATCAGTCAAGTGTCCAAGGAAACGGAACAAGTAAGGCTGTTGTTGGACTTGAAGCACAGTTTGTTTTGACGACAAGAAATGCTGAAGGAGAACAGTGTTATCAAGCGCGTGACTGTGTAATAGTGGAAATCAGAAATCATGAAAGTCAGGACTGTGCAACGATAGCGCGAATCCAAGATAACAAAAATGGCAGCTATAACATCAATTACTTTGCCAAAGAAACTGGAAAATATGAGTTAACAGTGAAAGTAAATGAAGAACTCCTTTATGGCAGCCCTTTTGCTGTTAAAGTTAAACCCAGACATTTCAAATCCGTGTTGTCGTTTGGACAACAAGGCTCGGCTGCTGGAATGTTTAGGAGTCCCTGGGGAGTGGCAGTGAATGAACGTGATGAAATTGCAGTGACTGACTTTGGAAACACAGAATTCAAGTATTCAGTAGTGATGGAACTTACTTAAGATCGTTTGGTAAAAAGGGTAATAAACAGGGAGAATTAAACTGGCCGGCTGGGATAGCTTTTAATAAGAATGGCCATATTATAGTAGTGGACAGTGATAACCACCGAGTCCAAGTTTTTAGTGAGCAGGGTGAATTCCTGAGTCAGTTTGGTGAACAAGGAAGTCTTGATCACCAGCTTCAGGATCCTTATGGTTTGTCTGTAGACAGTGACGGTAATATTATTGTTGCTGATTCAAATAACAAACTAATCAAGATCTTCTCTCCTAGTGGTCAGTTTTTACGTAAAATTGGCGGAGAAGGTTCTTTTACCTCTCCCATTCACTGTATCCAGTATGACAACTATTTAATAGTATCAGACCGTGATCAATCCCGTCTCAAAGTTTTCGGTAGGGATGGGAATTTTCTTTACCAATTTGGAAAGGAGGGGGAGGGGGACGGGGAGTTCAATGCGCCTTATTGCTTGTCTGTTACCAAAGCAGAACACCTGATGGTCTGTGACTTATTTAATCACAGAGTTCAGGTGTTTGAACCAAACGGGATGTTTATCACAAAGTTTGGAACAGAAGGTAGCGGGATAGGAGAGTTTAATCGCCCAGCCTCTACAGCAGTTCTCACTGATGGGAGGATAGTTGTGACTGACAAGATGAACCATCGAATCCAGATTTTTGAATAGAGTCATCAACTCACTTGTGATGTGATATGAATCAGTTCCCTCATTGCGTGAAAATTTAGGACATGATTTTGAACTATTTGTCAACATTAAGGCGTTTATTCTAGACCATGCTATAAATGGCAGTCTGTATATGGTATTACACGTACAATAAATTTCTTGTTTTAAAGTGACAAGACAGAAATCTGAGATGTCAGAAATTGCTTAAGATTTAAATGTCAAAGGTTTTAAACCGTAATATTTCCTCTTTATATATTAGTAGTTGATATATTACTTCAGCTTAGAGATAGCTCAACAGAATAGCTCGTAGGCCGAGCTGTTTTAAACTGATCAGTTTCCCAAAATATTGCTTTAACACTTTTAACGTATTCTTATCGACGCTTATTGGGTTGGCAATATAGACAATATATCGTTGAATTTTCTGTAAATTATTAGTGGACATGTTTTGTAACACAAGTAAGTTGTATGACATTAGTCAGCAATAATTATCATTGTTATAAGTAGGCTGAGCTAATTAAGTTTAATGGAAATATCTTTCATAAAGATCATATTAATTCTGAATTTGTTGTAACTAAGCAGTAGTGTATGTTGTGTGACATCAAGTTAAGGCAAATACACGCCTGTCTTACATGACTTAAAATTTGAGCTGAAGAACTGTCAATAAATTAAACTGTTTCAATATTTTTTTTTCATTTGTCGTGATACTTGTTCACAAGCCGAAGAGGGCAGACAGAATTCACCTGGAATTTTGTTGTCCTAGAACGCTCTTAAAATGATAAGAAGACTTCTTTATAAATCAAATGAAACTTTCTCGTGGGGGAAGGGGGGCGGGGGGAGGGGGAGCAGGAGACCGTAAGGGAAAGATATATAACGGTACAGGAAATACGAGAAGTGGAAGTTCCTGAGTCTTCTGAGAGATGGTGAAACGAGGGAGAAATGTTAAGTTCTGTCATACAAGAACGAGAAAACAATGTATTATTCGTCTGTGAGAATGAGACTTAATAAACAAGGCAATGAAAATTCGTGCTTGGGCTGAACAACAGACTTACTTCGGCCGCTTAATAACTGCACAGCTAAATGGCTGCATTCCAGCAGCTAATACCAACTTTAACAAGACAGAAAAGGCATGAGTTAGGAATCGAAACTTCTATTTATCTTGGTATTTTATTTTTATTTTTCAGTGAAAAGTTGTGTTATGCATGGTTTTTCTTGCATACACTGAAGGTTTAGTGGAAACCAACACTAACAAGAAACACTTTTGATGGCATTCTCTTTGTTCTATCTACAACATGTACTTCCTCATTTCAAGATATTTACCACTGCTAAGCAGAGTCCAAGAAAGAAAATCATATGTAAAGCGGCACCTTAGTTTTTCGTTTGTGGTCTTCAGTTTAGATCCTATATGCTGCTCATTTTTAACATGGTTTGGCCATATATTTTGCTTTCCGCAGTCTGCTAATCGCCATAACGACATGATATTCTGGTTTTTTGTCTATTGTCCGTCAGTCACGCGTGTTGAATGAGACATTGGCCAATCCGCAAACATTTCGATTTGGGAATTCATCTGAGGTCATTACCATGTGCATTTAGGGGTGCGTTTTTATAAAGAAAATCCAAGATTGGATTTTTAAATCCGAGAGAATCCGAAAATGGATTTTACGTTTCTTCACAACACAGATCAAAGGAACCGAAGAATCCACTTCCAGACCAGATTGTTCGGTTCCTTTTACGCGCCATGATCCGAAGGATCTTGGATTGATCTGTTTAGTAAGGAAACTCAAAATCCATTTTCGGATTCTTTCAATTAAGAATCCTAATTTGGATTTTCTCAAAGAAACGCACCCTTAGTAGGCGATCGGTCAATCAGCCGATTGCTTTGTTCTTAATGCTGCTACTACATCGTGCTGACAAGACCCAACCAGATCAAAGCAGCTGTTTATGACTCTTCCAATTCCATGGCTTTCAGTTTGGACTCTATCATGTCGCTGTCCCGATACGTAGTAACCAGCTTTGCTTCATTGTTATGTAAACCATAATCCCTTTCTCAGGCCTCTTGGGGGCAAAACCCACCCTGAAAGATTGGGCAGGAGATTAAATGAACATATTTCAACAACAGGAGTCGATATCAAAAACAAAGAGAAATGCAAAGCTGAACTGTTTTTCATTAATCACGGAATCATGCGTAAATATCGTTCATTGACTACAAGAAATTAGGACAGGAGACATAAACTGTCCCTGAATTTGAACAAACAAGATGCTTACTATCTACCTAGTTTCTAGGGTTAAGAATTATTTTTGCTAATCCCTTTTAAGTTTTCAGTGAACGTTTCGCATACTAAAAACTGTAAATCTAATTTTACCAGCTACTTTAGTTTTTTGCTCACTCCGCAGAACTAGTGTGAATGTAATCTTACTACGAGAGTTTTCGGGACGGAGAATGTTCTATTGTCCCGCGGCGCCCGCCATGTCTCCTTGGGTCTGACTTGGCGAATATTCCCTTTTCAGGATCTCGGAATACTGCCGGCACTGCGGCAAAGAATTCCACGCCAGTTACGTTGTGCCCGCGTTTTTCCAAACCTTCAAATATTTCGGGTGACATGAGATATTTTCCAGGAGTATCAAAAGGCATCTTCTGGTAAGATACATTCTGATCGGGCGCCAGTTGAGTATGAAGTCGAGGCTTGTCCACCGCGTCAGATAAGGATTGTTTAAACCACGACTTGTTCATTAACACCTGCGCATGTGAACAAAAACTGTTAACCACTGAGCACTGAAAGAAAACCAAACTCACTATACTTGGAGGCCTCTGGCATACGAAGACTACGAAAATGAATTGCTATAAAAGCTATCCATGTTGTGCAAAAACGAGCACGATGACCCTTATTTTTTATTGTATTTTTCTAATACACATAAAATGATTACCAAATGGATGAAGTTGGAGAAATGTTTCAATGCCACTTCTTTTTAAGTGGAATCACTTTCGGTGTAAAGTCGCAGTCCATCGGGCTGTCATTGTGAGAACATTCGTCTCACATAATTAGTTAACCGTGGACCCTCATGGAATTTCAAAAATCGGAACTGATCTAAAAATAACCAGAGAGTAATAAACTTGGGAATAAGACCTGCATGACGGATGAACTTTAATTGGTACCCATCATCTTTTCTTGTTCGAGATATGACGCCATTAAACAAACCAGGGAAACAGCGGTTGTGATCCTTTTCGCGCCAGAGGCGCCGATAAGCAAAGCTTTACATCGCCGTTATCGTTGGTCAGAATGGCGAGAGTTATAGACGAGAAGGGTCGCTTGTTTCCGCGGAAAAGTTAAAAGGAGATGGAGAAATATCTTCCATTATGTTGTGGTCTGGAATGTCAAAATCGTCCATCTCGTCGTTGTAGATGATTCCTGTGACGTTAGATCGTTATTTGGATCCAAATCTATCAAGAAACAACGAAAAGAATGAACGACAGTTGTAACTGAGTTTTAATCAATATGTCAATTAACAGGCGGTGTACGAAAACCGGTTTGTCAAGAATCATGATTAATCCTGTGAATGTTGTCTGAAAGGCTGCTTGGCAACAAGATGTACGTAATGACGTCATGCTGTTGCGGCAATGTTCTTAAGGCCCTGGCAAACGAGGACACATTGTTGCAGACACATTGTTGCCGACACAAATGTTTCCCCGTTTGCCCGCGCGCGCAACATTTGCTGCGGACACAAATTTTTTGTCTGGGACACAAAAAATGTTTCTGTGTTCAGAAACATTTTGTGTCCGCCGCAAATTTTTCCCTTAGTTTGCGCGCGCAAGGAAACGTCATGAGCAACAATGTTTTCACAACAATGTGCCCTCGTTTGCCAGGGCCCTTAGAACTTCCGTTAAGGTGACTCGATAGGCTGAAAAATGACGAAGTTCATCAAAAATACATTTTTTATGAGGGTTGTCCAATAATGTCGAACCAGATT
>JAHPZR010018459.1:0-7500 GCA_019787425.1 Platygyra sinensis | reverse complement strand
CAGCAAAACTAGCGCGCATCAGTCAAGTGTCCAAGGAAACGGAACAAGTGAAGCTATTGTCGGTCTTAAAGCACACTCTGTTTTGACGACAAGAAATGCTGAAGGAGAACAATGTTATGAAACACGTGATTGTGTAACAGTGGAAATCAGAAATCAGCAAGGACAGGAATGTGCGACGAATTCGCGAGTCCAAGATAACGAAGATGGCAGCTACATGATCAGTTACTTCGCTAAAGAAACCGGGAAATGTGACTTGTCAGTGAAAGTAAATCAAGATCACGTTTATGGAAGCCCCTTTGGGGTTGAAATCAAACCCAGACATTTCACACTGGTATCATCATTTGGACAAGAAGGCTCGGTTGCTGGAATGCTTAGCAAGCCCTGGGGAGTGGCAGTAAACGAACGGAATGAAATTGCAGTGACTGAGGCTGGTAACCACAGAATTCAAGTATTCAGTAGTGATGGAACTTACTTGAGATCGTTTGGTAGAAAGGGAGATAAGCAGGGAGAATTTAACTGGCCTGCTGGAATAGCTTTTGATAAGAATGGCCATATTATAGTGGTGGACAGTGATAATCACCGAATCCAAGTTTTTACAGAGCAGGGTGAGTTCCTGAGCCAGTTTGGTGAACAAGGAAGTCTTGATCACCAGCTCAACGATCCTTTTGGTTTATCTGTAGATACTGACGGTAATATTATCGTTGCTGATTTTGGTAACAAACTAATCAAGATCTTTTCTCCTGATGGTCAGTTTCTAAGCAAAATTGGCGGAGAGAGTTCTCTTACCGATCCCATTCACTGTATCCAGTATGACAACTATTTAATAGTATCAGACTATGCTCAATCCTGTATCAAAGTTTTCGGTAAGGATGGGAATTTTGTTTACCAATTTGGAAAGAAGGGGGAGGGGGACGGGGAGTTCAATGTTCCTCGTTGCTTGTCTGTTAACAAGGCAGGACACCTGATGGTCTGTGATGCAGAGAATCACAGGGTTCAGGTGTTTGAACTGAGCGGGAAGTTTATCACTAAGTTTGGAACAAGAGGCAGCGGGATTGGAGAGTTTAATCGCCCAACCTCTACAGAAGTACTCACTGATGGTAGGATAGTTGTGGCTGACTTGAGGAACCATCGAATCCAGATTTTTGAATAGATTCATCAACTCACTTGTGATGTGATATGAATCAGTTCCCTCATTGCCATCAGTGAAAATTTCGAACATGAATTTCAACTATTTGTCAGCGTTAAGGCGTTTATTCTAAACCAAAACTGATATGAATGGTATTCTGTTTATGGTAACCGACCTGAAAAAATTCTCGTGCAAAAAACTTCTTGCTTCAAGGGGAAAAGACAGAAATCTGAGATGTCAGAAATTGTTCAAGACTCAAATATCAAAGGTTCTAAACCGTTATATTTCCTCTTTAGTGGTTGATATATTACCTCAGGTTAGAGAAGTAGCTCAACATGATAGCTCGTAGGCCGAGCTGTTTTAAACTGATCAGTTTCCTAAAATATTACTTCAACACTTTTTAACGTATTTTTACTGATCGAAGCTTCTTGGGTTGGCATTATGTCGTTGAATTTTCTTAATAATTAGTGGACATGTTCTGTAACACAAGTTAATTGAATTTAATTGTATGACATTAGTCACCAATGATTATCTTTTTTATAGGTGGTTTAGATTATAACTGGTAGGTTGAGCTAAGTTTAATGGAAATATCTTTCAAAAAGATCATTTTAATCGTGAATTTATTGTAACTGAGTAGTAGTGTATGTTGTGTGACATTAACAATGTGTGTGAGTATTTACTTGCTTAAGGCAAATACACGCCTGTCTTGTAAGACTGAAATTTTGAGGTGAAGAACTGTCAATTAACTGTTTCAATATTTTGTTACATTTGTCGTGATACTTGTTCATAAGCTGAAGACGGCAGACAAAATTCACTTGCCCTAGATCGCTCTTAAAAAAAAAAAACCAAACTGACTTCCTTAGCTTATAAATCAAATGAAACTTTCTCGTGGGGGGTGGGGAGGAGGAGTTGAGAGGGAGGAGGAGACGGAAAGTGGAAGTTCCAAGTCTTCTGGGAGATGGGGAAGCAAGGGTGAAATGAAAAATGATAAGTTTTGTCATACAAGGACGAGAACCCAAAATGTTATTGAATGTATTAATTCGTCTGTGAGTACATGTATGAGACTTCTGAATAAACAAGGCAATGACACAATAGATTTGCTTTCGCTTAACAATTGCACAGCTAAATGGCTGCATTTCAGCAGCTGATACCAATTCAGACAGGGTACGAGAACAAGACAGAAAAGACGGGACTTGAAGGTCGAAACTTCTATTTATTATCTTGGTATTTTCTTTTTATTTTACAGTGTAAAGGTGTGTTATGCATAGTTTTTCTTGCATACATTGAATGTTTAGTGGAAAGTAACACTAACAAAAAAACACTTGTGACAATATTCTATTTGTTCTTTCTACAACATGTACTTCCTCATTTCTAAGTAAAGACATTTATCAATGCTAAGCAGAGTCCAAGGAAGTAAACAATACGTAAAGCGGCAGCTTTTTCGTTTGCGGTCTCTTGCATCATTGTATTAAGTATTGATTTTTTTGGTCGTAGGTTTTCAGTTTAGATCCGCTATGCTGCTCATGGCTAACATGGTTTGGTCATGTATTTTCTGCAGGACAGTTTGTTTCTGTCCGTAGTCTCCTTATCGGGACAACGGCATGATATTATGGCTTTTTATCTATTGTCTTGTCACGCGTGTTGCAAGTGACATTGGCCAATCCGCAAACATTTAGATTTGTGAATTCATCTGAGGTCGTTGCCATGTGCGTTTAGTAGACGATCGGTCAACCAGCCGATTGTTTGATTTCTTAATGCTGCTACTACACCGTGCTGACGAGACCCAAATACGTCGAAACAGCTGTCTACGACGGTTGCAATTCTTGGCTTTCAGTTTTGACTCTATCATGTCGTTGTCACGTTAAGCTTTCTACGTAGTAATCAGCTTTGCTTCATTGTTATGTTAACCATAATCCCGTTCTCAGGCCTCTTGATGGCAAAATCCACCCAAAAAATTGGGAACGAGATTAAATGAACATATTTTAACAAATGGAGTCGATATCAAAAGCAAAGAGAAATACAGAAATTCACAGCTGAACTGTTTTTATTTAATCACGGATTCATCCGTAAATATCGTTCATTAACTACGAGAAATTAGGGTCAGTCCGGGCCATAGCCAGAAGTGGATATACGATTTCCTGTGCTCTGATTGGCTCACGCAAAACCAAAACATTGTCTAGACTGCGAAAGGACTAAGACCGAGGGAAATGGCGAGAGAGAAGAAATCTAAGTCGGCGGAGACGTCGCATACAAATAAACTACAACAATAATACGGTTAAATCTTTCCCATCTATTAATCCCACGATCTCTTGAACCTGCGAATAATTCGAACTAGTAGTCGTTTTACTTGGATTCGCTGTATTCGTGTAATTAATTTTACTCCCGATTCGAACCAATTTCCTTTTATCGTACAAGCTTAGCTTCGATAAAGTTAAGACAACCTGTACTATTAAATGCGACTTGCTTTGCACGAGGTATCGTTCCACAATCCAGGACTGCCAAAGATCAAAAAAGGCTGATCACCACTTTCAATTTAAGCTACGCTGTTTGCTGTTGTAATATGAAAGGTATCTAGCTGAAATTATTATAGGATTATAAGGTTCACTTTCTTGTCTTTTATATTTATCCATATTGATAAATCTACATGTAGAATTGATAGATCTTTATTTAAGAGGGACTCATTGCGGCTGTGCTTTTGTTCAAAATTATATCAAATTATATTGAAATTTTCAGCCAAGTTTTGTTGTACCTTACCACAGCTACATGTATCAAAAGCTAAAAAAATACATGGATCAAAAGTGAAATTTATATGCAGTCTTATTTCCATGCCTTCAAAACCATCAGTGGAAAACCCTATTTGGTCACTTTTTTGAAGCTTTCTCCTCCTTTGGCAACATGCAATAGCCAGTTGCAAGGAATGACTGCACCCCTCCTGCTCTTTTATCTTTGCCCATTTCTGTGCAGAGCAACAAATGACTCAACTTTGAATAGTAACATGCACATTCTATGTGGATGTGAATCTCTATTGCAGTACATTATAGTTATGAGAAACAATAGGTTGATCAACAAATGAATTTTGTTATGGTATGTTGATGTTCTGGTTTCAGTATTGTCATTTAGGAAAACCTCCACAGCTGCTCAGGTGACAACCTACATGTATTCAGGAGGGCAAATGGGTATGGCTGAATGCATTTTGCAAGGTCCAGGAAATTTCAAGACCTTTCAAGACCTTTCTAGATCTTCCTTTATGACTACTCCCCCTGGATCTGACATTTTGTGACCACTTCCCCCCATGATGGGATGCTATTTTCAAGACGTTTCATGTAAAGTCAGTCTGCCCCCTTCCCCCCCCCCCCCCACCCCAACACACACAGACACAGTCACAGAAGCCACATGACATAAACAGTCCATGCTTTATTTCGTACAACTAGAAATTTCAAGAAATTCACTTTCAGAATGCTTTACATTTCAATATTTTGGTTTGAAAAGAAAAGCACATGGTGAAAATTACAAAGCCCTGCTGGAGATATTCTTACTGGAAAGCTTGAAATATAGATATTTAAATTCCTAGAAACCTACAGCTTAATTTTCAATACTTCTACCAATATGTGTTACATACCAGGATTGCAAAACTATAAACAAGTATTAAAAAAAAAAACCAGGTATACATGTAGCTATTATTTCTTTGTAACAAACAGTGGAAAAGCTCTAAGGCCCTGTTTACAATGAAGTAGAGTAGCCCTACTGCCAGGGTAATGGTTAAAAGATAACCCAGGTAAATTTACAAGGAGGGTAACACTACAGACTGAGACAACATAACGTTTGTTGTGCTTCGGTTACCTTGTAAGTAAAGCACAAACCAGGGCTCAAAGTTAAGTTTTTAGTCTGATTGTAAAGTTTTGCTAGTAAGATTTTTTCTACTAGCAATTGGTGAGACCACTAGCAAATTCTTTCCAAATGTTTTGTAGACATGGATTATTCTAACTCGCAAACATTTGCCAGTGAATGTTTTTCTAAATTACAGATCATCAAAAGCACTCACTTTTTGCGAGTTCGCGAGCGTTAATTTCGAAACCTGACATACAGATTACAAAACTGGAAAACAATTTATTTCCAAAGCAAAAATATGACAAATTGTGAAAGAACTTGATGTTTTCTGGGCCATAATTTGCTGATTTTGTCAGTATTGTGATCATATTTTGCTTTTTGGAGCCAAACTAGAATTGTCCCGGTAGACGAGTTGTCCCTTGCAGAGCATTTACAAGGCACCAAGGTTACCCTAGCGCCAGGGTAACCCTACCTGACTCAGCTAGGATTGCTCAGGTAGGATTACCCTAGCGCTAGGGTGACCCTAGCTGCCTTGTAAATGCATCAATGAAAATAAGAAGAACTGAGTGAGTGCCAGGGTAACCCTCTTGCGAGGGTAACCCTAGCACTAGGGTTACCTGCTACCTGCTTGTAAACAGGGTCTAATTTTGTGACTGGAAAATAATGTTGTTCATGACTTTCTGAATATATCAATGAAAACACAACACTAACCACACACTGCTCCACGGTAAAAATTGGCCGCCTCGATGACTCTTTCTTAGAAGTGTTTTAACTGCAAGCAAGCCCGTAAAAGGTCAACCCTGCAGCAAAAGAAAAGAAAAGGAGTAAAAAGAAGGGGAAAAAAGTCAAAAATCGAAAAGCCTAAACATATAGGCCACCTTCTTGTCCAAAACTCAAAAATTTTGATTTCTGCGCATGCACGCGGGCCCAAAGTTCGTAAAACGTGATTTGAGTGGCAAGAAGGGCTAGCTGTCGTGCCACAAATGCATTTTCGACCAGATTTTAGCTATTAGCCGAGATCCAGCCTGAAACCACCAAAATGTCCAAAAATTGCATTTGGCAAAAAGTTCCAGGAGTCAATGGGTAACGACAAATCTTCAAGGGTTTTAAACTTAGGAAGGATATCTGATGTTTAAATTAACTGAAAATCTCAAGCGAAATAATGTTTTTCGCTGTTACTTCATGTGCATCAAGCCTCAGTTCATCAGTCATGACGCCCTTGTCAGTCCGGGCCATAGCCAGAAATGGATATATGGTGACGTCATGAGAAATGGCAATATGGCCGCCAAAGCTAGGCACACTATACAAAGTTCCTTCCGAGCTCTTTTCGGGGCTTAAAAGTAGCCTTTTCCCACAAGGCTTTGCACACAATACAATTGAACAATGAAGTTTTGGTTGAGTGCGAAAAAAATGGCGGCTTGCGAAGCGTCTTCGAGTTTCGAGGCGAAAACCTCACTGTTTTGTGCTATTTTTGGTCTGGTTTTTACACGACAAGACGCCAAATAGATGGAAAAATCAGGTATGCTGCAATTTTTTCCCTCTTTGAAAAAAATATGTCGTTAATGTCTATAAAATTTGCGTTCATTTGGTGGTATTTTTGTATTGGTCCACGACTGCGTCGCTTGGTCCAAGGGTTTTAAAGATGAAATACTGTAGTTTCGCCACATGCGTTTGTTATTGACCGATCGTGCTGACCATGCTGTGGACCTGATTTCAAGCTGTGTTTACTTTATTCCCCGACAGGCAATGGAAAAGCACCGCGATTTCCTCAAGAAACACTGTACAGTAGATTGTGTGGTAAAAATCTAAAAAGGAATGGCAGAGATCACGGGAAGGAATTATTCTGAATTATTCGAAGCGGTTCTCAGTGAAAAGGTTCACGTTAACATAACAGCAAATGATACTAGTAATGTACATCCCGAAAAGATGTGTGCAGCATGCAATGCAAAGTTATATCCATTAAGTACTTTGAATGAAGAAGATGAGGCTGTGGTACACATGTAGGGATCAAAAAAGGGTTGAAAGTGCTTTTAGTGCTCAGTATACATGCCAGCTTGATACAGCTGTAGTAGTTCAGGAACAGCTGCAAAGCCAAGTTTCAGTGAAGGTCAATAGTTTTGTAGTTATCAAAACATTTCTATGTGGGCCCTTAGCAGTATGGAAGAAGTTATTTGTTGAATCTGGCCAAATTGTACTTGCAAATATTAATAGCTAGCTTTTTTTGCTAGTAATGTTTCTGAAATTCGAAATACACCTCAGTGTACTTTGCAGTCCTGGTCACTTCAGTTAGCATGAAGTCCTTCCTTTTCAATTGCTTATTGTGTTAGAGTGGGTGTGTGGTTAGTGTTGTGTTTTCATTGATATATTTCAGAAAGTCATGAACAACATTATTTTCCAGTCACAAAATTAGGCCCTGTTTACAAGCAGGTAGCAGGTAACCCTAGTGCTAGGGTTACCCTAGCAAGAGGGTTACCCTGGCACTCACTCAGTTCTTCTTATTTTCATTGATGCATTTACAAGGCAGCTAGGGTCACCCTAGCGCTAGG
>JAHPZR010018456.1:7500-11885 GCA_019787425.1 Platygyra sinensis | reverse complement strand
CTCAGGTAAATTAAGGCAAGGGTCCCAAGTTGTTGTCCTCAAAAAAGTTAGGGGTGGTCTACCTTCTAAAACTTTGTTCATAAAAACATAAACTCTTAGCAGATAAATACATCTTCTAAAGCTATTATTTTTCACTAATCGAACTTATGCAAATTAGGTCACGTGACTTGATAACAAAAATGGGAACAGTTTACAAAAGGAATATTTCAACTGAACTGATACAGGACACGTCCTAATGACAACAGCAAGGGAACTATGCTTGGCAATTGTTAAATGTTTCATTGATTTTGGAAATTTACGGTTTCTTCCACTAGTACCCAGCCCCCCGATAAAAGTGATTGCTGTTTTAAAAGTTTCTTTTCAAGTATCTTAACTTTTCCAAGCGTAGAAACGATGTATCTTCTAGTCTTAAAACTTTGAAACTAAAGTTAACGTTTAAGAAAATAAGAAAAGTGTTCCCATTTCACAAAATAGAGTTTTTGCCTTCGAGAGGTCACGTGACCTAATTTGCATATTTTCTACATACCAAATCGACAAAAACTGACAACCTTTTATTCTGGCAAAGTTTCATGCAGCTACAACGAAAGCTTCAAAAGATAGACTACCCCCTAACTTTTCGGGTGAACGGCTCCAGGCCCTTGGGGAGCAAGACAATTTTGGGGCAAAAATTGATAGAAATTCATCAAATATTCACAAAGTTATGACGTTGTGTGCCAATTGTGTGTAATTTTTCAACTCCTGCAATATTCAAGGCAACATCCAAGCTTTTCGGCCCACAAGGCTGCCATAGTGACAAAAACTGCTTGGCTTTTCCAGCAATTTCTTTACGATTTCTTGATTTCGCAGTTCATTTCTACTTTTAAAGTCACAGGCGGCCCAGACGTTGTTTGTGATTTACATACGTGACAGTATTGCGTTACGTTTTGAGCCATTTAAGAGAATGTATGAAAATGGCTCGAAAATCGTTCTAAATTCAACTTGTAGTAAAAAATTTAAATAAAAGAAGCTTACGTTAGTCTAGGCTTGTGTTATTTTGAAGTCTTTGTGGCAGCTGAGTCGTTCTAAAGCCATTTTGACGATTTAAACTTTTCCAGGTTTGCTTTCTCTTTAATGGAAAGCAAACCTGGAAAAGTTTAAATCGTCAAAATGGCTTTAGAACGACTTTAGAACGACTCAGCTGCCACATAGACTTCAAAATAACACAAGCCTAGACTAAGGTAAGCTTCTTTTATTTAAAGTCTTTACTACAAGTTGAATTTAGAGCGATTTTCGAATCATTTTCATACATTCTCTAAAATGGCTCAAAACGTAACGCAATACTGTCACGTATGTAAATCACAAACAACGTCTGGGCCGCCTGTGTTAAAGTGAGCTTTCGTCCACGAGAAGTGATTTTCGAGTCAAGTTTGATAGTAGCGTGATTTTCCTCGACCAATCACAATTCTTTGCTACGCATAGCAACCAATGAGATTGTTTCATTTTGTATAGACAATAGATCACGTCAAATGGCTTTTTATTCGTGTTTACCAAAGTGGGAAAATGTCGGCTTTCGAGTTATGGTGAAAGATTCTGAAACAAAAGGAGCTTGTTCTCTAGTAGTTTGTTTCTTTATTATATAAAGCAAGTGGATTCCATGTTGCCGGCCGTAATAGATCACAGAAGACGTCAAAATGTGGTAAGAACAGAAAAGTGGTACACGAGGCAATACTTTGTTGTTCTTACTGAACAGACTCACGGCAACATGGAATCTATTTGTTAAATACACAGTGAGTAGAGTAGGCAATCAGGGAACAGCATTTGATAAAACGCTAGTAGATTTGTACTAAAATTCGACGAGGGACCTAACACTTTACCCTCAACACAATTCAGTTTAACGCTGTACTGAAGGTACATCAATCAAAAAGAAAACCCCAAACTGAGGCAAACCTTTGGTGGTCATGAAAGTATCCCGAGGAGGGGTGGGAACTCCCGTGTGCAAAAGAACGGGGAAGCTTAACTAAAACTTTAAATTAAACCCCTACAGGAGACCAGGAGACCGCGGCCCAAACTTTAATTAACTCCTTAAGGTCGACACACACGATAGGACTAGTCCCTGCGACTACTCCCTGCAACAAGTCGCAGGGACTAGTGGCATCGTGTGAACTGGCCATTTTTGCCACAAAATATAGTCACAGGGACCAAAACTTAGTCCCAGCGATTAGTCCCACGAATTCAAACTGGTTTGAATTCGTGGGACTAGTCGCAGGGACTAAAGTTGGTCCCTGCGACTAGATTTTGAAGCAAAAATAACCAGTTCATACGATGCGACTGGTCCCTGCGACTGGTCGCAGGGACTAGTAGCCAGTTCACACGATGCGACTAGTCCTTCCGACTTGTTGCAGGGACTAGCCGCAGGGACTAGTCCCATCGTGTGTGCCGACCTTTAAAGATACTACCTTAAGATAGACATGAAAGCGTCTCGTCGATGGCAACCTTAAAAGATACCTTGACGGTTAAAAAAGTGACGTTTCACCCTGAACACGCTGTGATAACAAAATTCGTGATTTTACATCCACTGGGAAAGGCGACAAATATCCCCGTCCTTTTCATTTTGCACAAGCAAAGAGTCTCAGTTTCATACTTGAAACCCCTTGCTAATTGTTTTAAATGTACTCCAAATAACAAGACGATAACTATGTGAATGGGACACATGAATACCTCCGACCTGTTACTTTGATTCTGGCTGCGTTATCAGGATCAGTAAAACTTGGACCATTTCTGTTCCATGCTGTCACCATAAGCTCGTATGTTGAACAGCAGTTAAGTTTGAGTAAGCAGCTGTTGTGTGTGACATTCATTGTTGTCCATTTGCCCACCATGGTGTTGTTGATCGGTTTTACTGCTCGGTACCACACAGTAAACATGATCACTTCTGCTCCACCATTATCATCAGGGTAATCCCACGTGACCAGGAAGCGTGTATGATTGATTCTGACGTCTGTGAAACGGGGTTGTATAATAGCTGGACGACCTAGAAATAAAAATAAAACTGAGTCTCGTTTTTCAAATCAACATATAATTACCATAAGTGAGAAGTGTTAGTCCACGTTGTGAGTGTAAAAGAGAATTTCGCCCAAACGAATTATCCCACACAAAGGTATGGTGGTTTAGCAATCAAAAATAATAATTATATTTTGGTCTGAAAAAAGTGAGACTATAACATAATCAATTACTGAACAGAACAACAACATAATCTATCATCATTTCACCGCACTCGACAGCACACCACATCTTACACGAATGCTCACGATATTATTTTATTTAATAAATAAATCTGGAATCTCGTGGATGCTCTCAAGCAGACTTTTTCTAAATCTTCTAAAGACGAGTTGCGTCTTTCAAGCATTATCACATAAGGGGCAAAATAACCGAATGCTGGTTGGGTGAGACAAAGTATTTTTTTTCTTAATCAGGAGGGCACTTTTGGTAATCAAGAGGGCATCAGATGATTACTTGATGCCGTTTGGCTGAGCACGCCTGCATTATACTGGTTTCCCACTTCAAACGGATTTTGAAAAGGACATCGCCTCTGATCTAAACACGGTTTTTTCATCTTAACTTGAAGGAGAATCAACATGCAACAAAGTGCAGTCTTTTGGTTGAAAAGCAAAAGGATTCTTCCGACTAAAAATTGTATTGATTCGCAGCCTGAAAAACGTTTGAATGGGGACGGCTGGTGCTGCACGAAGCACAGAATTACAGAACTTCATGGCCGCTAAACTGAAAGTTTATTTCTTCGTTTTGCTTCCGGTCGCCTTATTAGTATTACAGCTCACCTTATCAACGTAAAAACAGCGTAAACTGTGTTGGCACGTGAAGTTTTCACAGTGGAAAGGACCGTTTTGGATTCAACAAGTTATTAGAGCTCGTTTGGACACTTGTTTACATCTAACATCGATCGATGAAATAGTTTCACGCCGTTGCAAGTTTCCGAAACAGGTGAATAAAATTAGATTGCTTAAAGTTTTGTTTGTAAAGAAATTGCTTTGAGTGAATTGAACCAAGTTGCTGTGTTTTGCTTACTATTTTTGTAGGCTTTCCCGTGCTACTGCTAGCCTTTTAAATGATGACAACCGGCAAACCTGTTAACTTTAGGCGGCTGCAAGACCTTGAAAGTTGTCATTTGTACAAAAATTTTACCCTTTATGTAATAAACAAGTAATTGCAAGTGCTCTCTGTCAATTAAGGATTAATTTCACTTGTGTTTTCAAAGGAGGATACCTAAACTTCGAGCCAGGATCCGAGCCAGGATTCGAGCCAGGATTCGAGCCAGGGTTCGAGCCAGGATCCGAGCCAGGATTCGAGCCAGGATTCGAGCCAGGATCCGAGCCAGGATTCGATCCAGG
>JAHPZR010018456.1:0-2500 GCA_019787425.1 Platygyra sinensis | reverse complement strand
AAACTTAAAATTTCAACATTTTTTGCACGTATAAAACTAAACTCAACATGTATCAAAACAGAAACTATACACGAAAATAATCCTTATACTGACTACAGCAAAAACCATCGAAGCCCTCGCCGGCATTTTTTGATGTTCAAATCCAACTATTAAAATCTCTGTAGCGTCAAGTTTCCTGACAGGAATACACTTGGGCCACGCAAAAATGAAATGTACAGTCAACTCTCAAAGAAGAACACCATCGGGACCAGCCGCAGTTGTCCGTCTTAGAGAGGTGTCCGGCTTATAGAGTGTGGACGTAATTAACATGACCCCAGGAATTTTAAGATAACACTACTGAACCTGTGCACAGTGAATACGAGATTATTTACTTGAACGAAACTTACAAACTGGAACAAAAAACATATCTATAAAATTGAATCTCTCGTCGTATTACAATAGGCCTTATCACGGTTTTCGACGCCATCTTGACGGGTAGGCAAAGCGGTCAGAAATTACAGTGTTTGTATAGGAATCCGATGGCAAATAACTTTTTGAATTTTACGCAATTTATGAATCGCAACGTCAAAATACTAAGTAGAAGGTTGTATTCACCAAGTTTCAAGGATGTAGCTTGGCTAGAAGACATCCAGTTAATTTTTCTAATTTTTCATACATTTCTCTGTGAATTTACTGG
The DNA here is from genome assembly GCA_019787425.1 of Platygyra sinensis. Classification (NCBI taxonomy): domain Eukaryota; kingdom Metazoa; phylum Cnidaria; class Anthozoa; order Scleractinia; family Merulinidae; genus Platygyra; species Platygyra sinensis. Next base: position 1,824 of record JAHPZR010018456.1, on the reverse strand, counting down.
GTAGACAAACGTCTAGACGCGGTTCGTGGGAAAAAAATTTACAGACAAATGTATGGAAAATTAAAAATTAACTGAGCGCGTTCGACTGAAACTATTCAGTCATTCACCTAAATCGAAAATATTTATATTTATATACTCGCCGGCTTAACAAATTAGACACTGTATCTGTGCCCTGTGTTAAAATTGACTTGGAGAAGCCGAATTGTTTTTAATTCTACTTGCAAGTCAGTAGTGAAGGTGCTGGTTCTATATGAAAGGGTGGATCCTAGCTCGGATCCTAGCTCGGATCCTGGCTCGGATCCTAGCTCGGATCCTAGCTCGGATCCTAGCTCGGATCCTAGCTCGGATCCTAGCTCGGATCCTAGCTCGGATCCTGGCTCGATTCCTGGCTTGGATCCTAGCTCGGATCCTGGCTCGGATCCTAGCTCGGATCCTAGCTCGGATCCTGGCTCGATTCCTGGCTTGGATCCTAGCTCGGATCCTGGCTCGGATCCTAGCTCGGATCCTAGCTCGGATCCTAGCTCGGATCCTAGCTCGGATCCAGACTTTATTCTTAGTTTATCTCTTTTCAAAGTTTTCCAATTTTGTGACAACTATGAAAATACTCGTGAATTGAATCCTTAATTGTCCTCGGCCCCATGCGATTACATATACTAACAAGATATTTAAAAAAAACGTTGCAATTCTTTAAGCTCAACTGAGAAAAAGAAGAAAAAACCCCTCCTTTAATAACACAAATTATTTGGAAGTGATAAAATATCAATTCTTTATGTGATTTGAGGTGTCATTTACTTTCTCAGTTGTAATAGAAATAGAGCATTCCTGTACTGAACACCACAACTGACCTGCTAAGGGCGTTTTCACTTGTTTTTCGTTTGACACGTTGCTTTTTCCAGCCACATTATTAGCGTACAAACGTAGCCCATAACGCATTCCTTTGCTCAGATCTCTCAAAATAAAATAATTGCTCTTCGCGCTAAATTTGAAATCTTGCCACTTTTTGAACTGGTCTTGTTTTTTCTGTATTTGTAGGACGTGTCCTGTGATTGGAGTATCTTGCCTAGAGGGCGGAGTTTCCCACGTCACTTTGATGGCGTTGTAATTGACGTCGATATTTGTAATGATTGGAGGGCTTGGTGGACCTGAAAAATTTCCAGCAATGTTTCAAAGCTTTTCATACAGACAAATGGGCTCGTGATTAGTGTAGAATAAGCACCAGAAACAGAGAGGCGGTCTGATCATTTGTACTTATTTTGTGTTTTCGTCAGTGCACTCTCAAGAATATCTAAAGAAAAAAACCTTTCAACTAAACGAATATTCTTAGACGCAATGTTCAAAATAAGCAAGCCATGTAAGACATTAAGATCGTGACACAGCCGAATTTTTTTTCCAGGGATGAGACAAACAGAAAAGAATCCTCTCTCTCCGGAAATCTGTTTTAAAACTTTCACAGAGAGAAACGCGCGATGGCCTAATCATATATAACATCCCCCACAGACGACGTACCAATATTGTTGCTTACGGCTAAGGCCTGTAGGTTTGGGTACATGGGTAACAGAAGAACTCCTCGTGTTGATCACAAGCTTTGTATTGTTATGTACATGAATACTTACTAATAGGTTTAAGCAAAAACATTGCGCTGTCATGGCCAATTGTGTTGTTAGCAAAGCAGGTATAGTTTGTAAAATCTGAATCGGCTGACGGAGTAATCGTCAAGACACTACCGTTGCCCACGTCTTTGTCCTTGATCAGTTGGTTGTTTCCAGCTCGATAACATGAATACACAGCAGCAGAGTATCCTACAGCAATCAGTCCGGGCCATAG
>JAHPZR010018455.1:15000-18488 GCA_019787425.1 Platygyra sinensis | reverse complement strand
GAAGATATTTTGGCCTACCGGACTGGCACATCAAGCTTGAACCCCTGTAGTTGAATTGATGGTTTACAGTTCGGCATAATAATACCGTTTCGACATGAAGATATGAAAAGTTCAGCCCGTTTGCAATCAGTGTTTGCCTGATAATATGGTATGCTACAATGCCATATAAAATATGGGACCATTTGAACGCTATCGGTGAATAATTCTATATTGCTTTCACAAATAAGCATCTGCTGTTTTTGTTTATTGTCTCTGTCCAAGTGAAACTAATTTGAAGTAAACCTTCATCTAAGATGCTATTTTTCTGTCATTCCTATTCCATGTTCTAAATACACAAACAATTGCAAAATGGAAAAAAAAAACATGTAATTTAGGAGATATGTATTCTTACTGGGCAAATAGTACAGTGAATAGTAGTGGTGTGGCTGGAAATCACAGGTCTTGGAATATTTATCTGTCACAAAAATCAGGTACCACTAAAGTATTGTTCCCAGAACATTGATTATTTTTATGTGCTGTTACTTATCTACTGATGTGAGATTTAAATACAGCATCAAGTTTCTGACTTGTCTCAGCCAGTCTTTGATGTCACCAATCAATACTCCTTCTATGATGGGTGATGGAGATGCATGTCTGTCAAGTTGTATGATGTGATTGTGTGGTAATAACCAGTTGCAAAGTACTGTTTTGAAAGGAACCTTGAAAAAACATTGGAACACTGAAAGAACTACCAGTATAATTAAAAGAAAAGTGGTTTCATCGAAAGGGTATTGTAAGTAATTAATTAATGAAGTCAGTCCATATTTACTTGGGGTCTGGCCTCACAAAATAAGAATTCAATACAAACTGCATGACAGTCATTTAATATTCAAGGTCAAGATCAACATTAATATGCTTTTCATGGGTCTATTAAAAGTACTCCTCAAACTTAAGTTTTGAAAAATGTAGACTAAGTGTTGACATTTAAATGAAATCATGCATTCAATTCCAAAATCATAGGTTTATCTTCCTTCACACTTTCTGTCATTCTTCCATGTCATGACCTAAAGGAAATAAGGAAAGTAACGCATTAGCATGTAAGATGATAATAATAATAATAACAATAAAAATAACAACAACAATAATAATAATAATGACAACAACAACAACAGCTGCAGCAGAAGGAGTAGTAGTACAAGGCTACAAATAATTATCTTTCTTCACAAAAATAAGTTATGCCTGACTAAGACTCCACTATGGCTGAACAAACACAAAACAGAAATTGGTAGGAGAACACATGTTAAAATTTCATTTTTGATTCATCGCAACATATATGTTTGTCCCAGAGGAAAAATTCGGCCAGACATAATTTCGACTAGAGTTGGGATTTTTTTTTTGTCTGACGTGGGAAATATGGGTTGGCAATTGTCCAATGACCGACTGTTATTTGCAGCCCTGCTGGTAGTAGTAGTAGTAGCAGCAGCAGCAGCAGTAGCTGCAGTAACAACAACAATCTTTACACAGGAGGCTCCACTTACTGAAGTGGTTTTCAGGGAGGTCCAAGAACTAAAAGTTTATTGAAATGGTTATTAATTTAAATTTAGTTATTGCATTTGATCACTACAGAAAATGCAATATAGACCCACCTAAGATATAGAATTATTCCCCGATAGCGTTCAATGGTCCCATATTTTATATGGCATTGTAGCATACCATATTATCAGGCAAACACTGATTGCAAACGGGCTGAACTTTTCATATCTTCATGTCGAAACGGTATTATTATGCCGAACTGTAAACCATCAATTCAACTACAGGGGTTCAAGCTTGATGTGCCAGTCCGGTAGGCCAAAATATCTTCGCCCACAACAAACAGAGACCAGTCCTAGACTTGCAAATACTCATCCACTTTCGAGGGATCGCTTCTCAAACCATTTTCACCACATAATGTGCCTCTTTTGGGGTGTTTTCCTCTTAATTTGCCTAGGTATCTTGTAATATTTATTAAAGCTTAGCGCAGAACTTAGCGAAAAGTCCACACGTTCCACTACACTGGTGACACGCGTACCCGGTTTGCACACAACGCTTGGCGAATCAACAGTATCTTGATATCTGTGAATCGAATCCTTGGGCAGATAAATTGTCTCGATAAATCCGTCCTATAGGGTTGAATTTCATATAGTAGTGCTTCGAAGTTCGAACATTCTGCGCCTCTCGCATGATCTCGAAGAGCGGGAGAGTTATTTACCTGGGACTTAGTCCTTTCGCGGTCAAGCCAATGTTTTGGTTTAGCCTGTTAGCCAATGAAATTACAGGAAATTTTATATCCAGTTCTGGTTGTGGCCCGGACTGGAAATTTCAGTAGGAATTCTACTAAAACAATTAGATTATCGCTCTAGATTTCTATGAGGCGATAGTTGATTCGGCCTCGGCCATCAACTATCACCTCATAGAAAATCTCGAGCTCATTAATCTAATTTTAATTATTTGTTTTATCAACTGAGTTGATAATGTGAATTAGCCACCGTAAAGAGATTCGAAAGCTGACGTGTTCGAAAAGCGCTAGCCTTCGTCGGAGGGAATCCGATTTCTTTAGAACTTACCCCCTCTAATTGTTAATTAGTTAAAATCCAACTAGTGGTCTATTATCATGCTGTCGTTCTGATTGGTTGAGCTACTAGTAGGCTATTTGTTATAAACAACAACAATAAGATTATTGAATGTACATACTAAATAACTATTGACAGAATATAGCCACAGTAGCGAAAAGCGCCGGCTTTGAAAACCAAAACGATGGCAGCTGAATGCTTTAACTATAGCGAAAGATGTTTTGTCTCCATATTTTTTTGACCAGCTAGTTGGATTTTACTAAAACAATTATTCCTCTCGCCTTCATGGGCTTTGAGTCATTAGTAAAATCCAACTAGTGGTCTATTATCAATGCTGCGTTCTGATTGGTGAACTACTAGTAGGCTATTTGTTATAGCCCACTAGTAGCGAAAAGCGCCGCTTTGAAAACCAAAACGATGGCGGCTGAATCGCTTTAACTAGCGAAAGATGTTTTGTCTCGATAGTTTTTTGACCAACTAGTTGGATTTTACTAAAACAATTATTCCTCTCGCCCTCATGGCCTCTGAGTCAATAGCCCATTCGGCCTTCGGCCTCATGGGCTATTGACTCATAGCCCATTCGGGCTCGAGGAATAATTGTTAAATAGCACATTCGGCCTTCGCCTCATGGGCTATTGACTCAGTGCTCATTCGGCTCGAGGAATAATTGTTTCAAGAGTAACCTGTCTATCGATGTCTGATAACTGATTCCACCATTGGCTAAATGGAGTGCAAAGTCGTTTACAAGGGCACATTACAATTAAGATTTTCGAAGTTAGTTCGGAGTATGTCGAAAAATATCGACGGCCATTTGAGGTCAGTTTCAAAGCAGGTCGAAGATAAAGGGAAGATTTCGCGAACACTTCGGAAGATCATGCCAACTCTTCACAGCTCACTCGA
>JAHPZR010018455.1:0-7500 GCA_019787425.1 Platygyra sinensis | reverse complement strand
TAAAAATTCGCTAAAACACACAATTCTGTCAAATATGAAGTAATATGAAAATGTCAAATAACCCTGCAAAATATGAAGTACTATTGAACAATATTTGTGTTTAATCCTGGACATAAGTGTCTCGATGCATGACTATGGAAACAACACTAAGGGTGTAATTTGTTCTTTTGTGATGGATATTTATGGTGCCAAGTTTCAAGAGCACTGCTTTAATATTTCCAGAGATATCGTTTACTCAGTTTTTACAACTTTTCAGTGCAGTATTATGACATCATCACTGATCTAATTTGCAAACAGAAAAACGTCAATATCTTTAAAACGAAAAAGATATTTCAAAAAGAAAAACGCCATTCCTCTGTAATTTGAAAGGCCTTTCAAATAAGCAGGAAAATTTTTTTGTGTCATATACAGTTTAACCAAATTTTTTAATTCTAATTTAAATGATACTTCCTACAGTTTATTTTGCATCGACCAGCAGCTCTCGTAAGGTGTCACATGAATGGCGTGATACCTTTGAAAGGAAAATAAAATAAACAACAGAAACAATGCCCCTTGCACAAAACGAACAAGAGCTGCTAACAGGCAAAAGAACAACAATCTTAACAGACTGCTACACTTCTGCTAAGCAAGAAATAAAAAGCCGCAATAACTGATTCAATTTGAAAATGGTCTGCAAATTAACAAACAAGGACCTGCCTAGTAGATACCTGCAACTCGAGCCATTTTACTCAAAGCACCTCCTTTTTATTTACTAACGCGTCAAGTTTATCAAATTCGTTAACCTCCCCATCTTTCAAAACCAAAATCATGTCACAGTCTTTTATGGTGCTTAAACGATGAGCTATGGTGATGACTGTGGAGTCCTTTAGTTTCTCATGCACTACGTTCCAGATTGTTTGTTCCGTTTCTGGATCCACATGTGCAGTGGGCTCATCCAAGATGACAACCTTGCTTTGGTGCAACAGTACACGAGCCAAACATATTAACTGTCGCTCTCCTACACTGAGATTTGCTCCATGTTCCAAGAGCTGGTGATCTAGCTTTCCCTCTAGGCTCTCCACCAACGCTTTCAGTTGCACGTCCTCCAAAGCTTGCCACAGATCTGAATCCTGCAACTGATCAATGAGATCGAGATTTTTTCTCAGCGATCCACTAAACAGCACAGGGCTTTGGCCAAGAACGGATATAGATCGTCGAGCCTCTTGGAGATTGATCTGTTTTATTGGAATACCATCGACTAGTATGTCTCCATCAGCATCAGGCATGCGCATGAGCGCTGCCACAAAAGATGACTTCCCTGCACCTGTGCGGCCTGCAACACCAATCTTTGTTCCCCTTTGGTGTTAAGGTTTATTTTCTTCAGTGCTTGAGGTCCCCCGGATAGTACGTTAATGACACATCTTTAAATTTAATATTTCCTTTGTGTGGCCAGTGTTCCGGGGGAAGTCGCTGTACTTTGTATCCAGGCTCTGAGTCAAGTTTGGTGTACGATCATCACTCGTTCAACTGAGGTCATGAAATTCTCGACATCCGAGGTTTTCTTGACAGCGTATTGAGTAGTTGACGAAGTTTGGATGACATAGACAAGCGCAAGTCCGGCCCAAGCTAATCAAAACAAAAGAGAAAAAGAAAAAAAAAAGATTATCATTCGAAGCAGCTTTTTCTTCCCTTCCATTGGCCGACAGCCCCACCACGTGACCTGCAAATTACTGCCTACGAATAATGGTCTGCTCGTGCGTAGTGCCGTCTAAACGTGTTTTGCTGCAAATGATAATTCTGCTTCTGCAGATAACGTACAGAGCAAATCAGTTAACCTTGAATACAAAGATTATGTTAATTACGTTGGGATTTTAATAGACCAGCAGTTTAAGCTGGAAATTTCATAGTGAACACATCGTAGTCAAAATAAGTAGATTAGTTGGGATTATAGCGAAACGTAGACATTTGTGCCACGAAATACTCTACTGCGCATTTATCAAGCATTAATATTGCCCTACATATCTTTTGGGCTGACTGCATGGGGTCTTGCAAGTAAATCCCACCTGACGAGAATCAAGTCAAACTTAATCAAATCAGAATGTGTCGTAGCTTGATTAAGAATGAATTTGAATACAATGTTCATCACAGTTTTTAACACCGCTGTTTGTGTTATATTCTTAACCAAATCAGATCAGATTCCGGGCCAGTTATTCCATATTTCGGGTCAAATTATTGCCTTAAACCAGAAACTTTCAGCTGAAGTGGACACCAAATATCCGAAATTTATGTCCCTGAGTGAGATGATGACTCCATCACCGTCTCTTTCAAACGGGAGTTCTTCTCAACCTGAAAACTATTTCTGTGTTAATGTCACGGAATATACAGTTAACAATTCACGTTTCAAATGTTTAAAAGAGCTGGGTCATGCGGTGAGACTGTTCACTAAGTTAATTTACTTTTTAATCATATCTGTCAAAATTCAACTGTTCTTTAATGCCACCCAATCAGAAACAAATCAGACAACGAGATATGTCGCTATTACTTACATCATGGGAGGTGCGGGTTGGGAATTTTCTGGGACTTGAAATTTATTCTTCACATGTCGGTTGTGCATAATTTTGGTGGGCAGTAGCTCGTAGGCTCTTACTGATAGTGCTCGTAAAAAAGTATTAAATGCTTAAAGCAGTGCTTGATTTTTGCCAAAAAAGTGCTAAAATTATGCTACTCCATTTAAAAAGTGCTCGTGGGTTACATAAAAATGCTGCTCACTTTTTCCCGATTTTTTTAAACATGGAATTTTACATTTTTCAGATTTTCAGTTACATTTTTCAACAACAAACATGTATGCTTATGTTTTATGCATCACAGTCCCCCCTAGTCTTATTTTTTCCCACTGATTGATGGCAGAGTACGTTCTCGAGCTATCTCTGCCTTGGCTGGCTGACTTCCATTGTTCCTCGATGACAACGTGAATGACGCCATCTTGGAACGAGTGCGACGGACTGGGTTTCTAGAGGGCAACCGCTGGCCTATCAAACCTATTCTTTGTTTTCATGTGACGTCATCATTTTCCAAAATTACAAATTAGCAATCTTACTGGCGTTTTAGTGTCATCAGACATAAGACCTTATCAAAACTTGGCGTTTTAAGACGTTTAAGCTCGATAGGTTTCCTCATTTTCTTATAGAGGGCATTTGAATTTCCAAGTTTATGCGTTGCGTGACATTAAATGGCGGTCCGAGAAGGATCACGCGTAGGTCAAAAGAGTAGTTGTTGCTTAAGTTTTCGGTAACTGAACAGTTCTTGCACTAGAAGAAGTATTACTTTCAATGTCTCAGAACTCTAGAGTAATAGTTTTTCGTTTCAATGGCAAAACTCAATGACAGATGTTTCTGTTGGTTTCCGGCCGCCATGTTGGTGCCCCTCGGTAGGGCACCAACATGGCGTCTCCATACAAAGCTCTATAAATTTAGGTGAAACTGTTTACCGACTAACACAGCAGTGAAAAACCTAACAGACCTAAATCTCGGCGATGTTTTTTGTCTATCAATTATCTAAATTATACCTGATTCTTGACTTAAAGTGCCCATATCGTCAAAATTTTTATTTTCCCTCTGATTCTATATTCCATGCAATGAACGTTGGCGAAAAAATTTTCGATTTCGATAAAAAGCGATTTTTTTAATGAGGTTTTAAAAACCTGAAAATCCTATTTTATTGCGGTCTACCCGTGCCGCTGATCACATCATCGACGTGCTCAGATTTGTGACGTAGATTAAGGAACACGTGACTTCAGGCTTGACTTATCTCGCTTGTTTTACCTCTGTAAATTTAGCTTCGCAGTCTATGGAAAATGCCCCTTTACAGCATTTTTGTATGAACTACTAAGTTTAATTTAAGACGTAAAACAAGCGAGATAAGTCAAGCCTGAAGTCACGTGTTCCTTAATCTACGTCACAACTCATTCCAAACCAGGGTAAGACTGGTGCGAATCGTGGACCAAAATGGCGGCAAATTTGAACGTTTTTAAAACCTCTAAAAACGATTGCATTTTATCCAAATCGCACATTTCTTTCACAGAAGTTCATTGGGTGATATGTAGAATCAGTTAAGAAAATAAAAATTTTGATGATATGGGCACTTTAATTTATTGAATGGTTTCGATATAAACCACCAATTCCCCAGGCCTCCTGGGCTCCTTTGACTAAAATGAGGGCAAAATGCGGCTTTGGACGACACAAATAAAGATTGTGCTTTTTAACAAAAAAATACACAATTAATCAGTCGAAAATGCAAAATAATGCTAGCAGTGTCTTTTCGGCATAAAATGTAAATAAATAAAAAATGCTCGCGAAGCCAAAGAATGCCAAAAAAGTGCTAGCACTATCGGTAAGAGCCTAATATTAGCTCGTGCAAGAATTTTTTTTGACATACAAAAATAAAATTAGTGATAGTAGAATTACTTGCTAGATGTCTTTCGCCAAGGTCCATTTGCATGACTATTTTTTGCAGTTTTTTTGTGCACGATTTTTTTTGGAGATTTCCCAGCTCTCCAGAGCCAAAGCTGAATTTATTCTCCTCTTAGTATGTATCTTTAATATTCAACAATATCATTTTTGTGTATCTCTAGTGTCACGTCGTAACTGTTGTTAATTACCATTTGTAATTCCGTTCCGTATTATTGGTCCTTAGTTATTGTTGTCAATTTTAGTCTCCTTAATCCTCTTGTATTTAGTTATACCTAGTTGTTTATTAATAATTTTTGTTAACATGACCCGCCTAGACTAGCATATGCTATCCGCGGGCATGTTCAATTTGTAATTTTTTAATTTGAAAACAAAAATAAATGTATGTATGTAAATGTATGTATGTATGTAGGTAGGATGCAAAGCCTAACTGCGAACGAGCCAGCCGAGCGAAGAGGCGAGACTGGCGAGGCGGCAGCATTATAGAGCCGTGCGAAAGTACTGTGCAGGCGGAAAAAATCTCGAGTGATCGAGAGACGTGTTTGTAAGGTAAGATTCCTGTTGTAAGGTAAGATTCCTGTGATTCCAGTGACGTAGTAAAAAAGAGGTCGAATGTCTTGCAACGGACCAATCGTAGCGCGCAGAGATTGTAACGTCAAGTCCGCGTGGTTGTGACCATCGATGCAACGTAATTTTCAATTGCTTTTGTAAGTTTTATTTGTTTTTATTTCCAATTCTACATGAGTGTACTTTAGTTAAGTGCTATTGTAGTATATTTATCGCGCTAGTAAGCCGAACAATCGGCCAGTGAGCCAAAAGAGTACTCGGCCACCGTACCAAACTCGGCCAGTGTGCCAAATTCAGCTAGCCTGGCTAATCTAGACAACGCCAGCAGGCATAAAAGCTCATAAAGCAATCAAAGAAACTGAGAAACCTTTTTAAACTAAATTCAATCAAAGCAAAGCTGGAACAAACGACAACTGAAGTAAACTATCGGCCAGCGATCCACACGAGAGTAACTCGACATCGGCCAGTGAGCCAACTTTGTCACCGCCAGCGAGCAAAAAGCAAACAAGCAAAGAAATATTTCCAATGTTTTCGTCAAAATTTAAGACATTTGAGCGTTTTGAATACTTGACTGCAAAAAAGTGACGTGCACAAGACATGACTCCGGTTTTAGACTTTGTTCAGTTTGAATGGTTGCTCGTTGCACTTAGCGAGAGCTACACCTAGTAGTAGTGTTAATAGTCGAGCGGTTTTGTCATCAGTTCCTGTCTTGGCACCCTGCAAGCAGAGCTTTTTCTTACAGTACACGCCCTAAACATCAAATAAAACGAGTGAAATGCAGGGTCATTTTTGGTAATAGCACTATACTAAAGTAATTGGTTATGTTCCCCCTTCCGGAGTATGATTTTGACAGTAAAGCAAAATAACTCATGAAAGTTAGAAATTTCGAGGCAAATGAAAGGTATAGACTATGTTACAGAAAGGTAAAAATGCACGGAAAGTGTTCGATTCTGTAACACAGCAAAATAACTGTTTGACACATATTACATATTTTTGCCTGGATTATTGAAAATGGTGAAAAGAGGGTTAGCAAACTGGAGATAAGGACTCATTCTACTACTTGGCAATTAAAAACAGTAAAATTCGTCCAAATGCTGATTAAAAGCCTATATCTGACGCCGGGCAGTAAGTTAATGGTCCCTAGAAGCATTCCAATGAGTCGAAGTTTAAAATGACGCAAATTTTAGAACACTTATTCAGTAACCTGACTTCCAGCGAAGTTTCAAGGCGGTGTCATTTTAGTCTAGAATTTTTTCAGTTGAGTTCGTTGCAGTGAAAGAGTGCCTGGTTAAGGCTTATATAGCAACTTAAATAGTGAGCAAAACACTACTATTTTCGCGGTCCGATAAACAACAGGATTTCGCATGGTTCAATAGACAACAAACTGAATTAAACATAGCGCACAAATTTTCACTTTATCTGCGCAAAGACTGGCCTATGGTTTAATGCCATTAGAGCCCGTTAAAACTAGTAGACCTAGATCCAATCTTCCTGAGTCGAGAGTTGCTGTTTCAAGGTACGATCAGCTAAGCTAAACACCGACGTAACAATATTAATGCCTGGCACAGACTATTTTGGCGAAAACCGTCGCGCACTTAAATTAACAAGACATCACACACCTGTCAACACCAGTGATCACCTAGTGGACGAAGGGCTTGAATCGCTTTCAAAATTATTTCTTGTGTCGCCATTTTGAAACATGGCTTGGTTATTTTTCTTGTATTCTCGCTGAACAGTGAAGGTTTCTTGATAACAATGGGCAACAAAGTTTCACTTGAGAGCATGCGCTAGCCCAGCGTGGCACATGTAATATACATGCAGAACGTATCTGCTGTTTTCTAGATACATGTACATGTACAATGTACCCGAAAAACTAAATTTACTACAATTGAGTTCCATTGTGTTTAAAGGTTTTAAGGTTTTAGGTGTTAAAGAAACTACAGTATAGGTCAGTTTTCAAAAAGGGGATGCAAATAATGTTGATTGCATGAAGTTGCCATTGGGCTAGATTTACAAATAGTGCAAAAATAGTGTATTTAAAATCTGTTTTTGAAGTTAGACATTACTTTAAAGAAAACGACAACACTTTTGAGTTTATAAGACATGTTTCGACAGAAACTTCTGTCATCTTCAGTTAATTAATGTACAAAGTGTTACAAGCTGAATTTATAAGAAAGAAAAAATGCTAATTATGCTAGTAACAACGGAATGTACAAAAAATTCCGCCACAAAGTGAGAATTAAAAGAATAGTTTTAGATTTACATGATGTAATTGCTGATTCAAGGAAGGCTGTTGTTTATGAATATGAAACGCCTCTTTTATCTTATGTTGGAAGCCCGTAGAGGCGTGGTCTAAAATGTGAAAACAGTCTACCGAACACAAAACATGTCTTATAAACTCAAAAGTGTTGTCGTTTTCTTTAAAGTATTGACTTGTCTGCTTATATCAAGTTAGACATTGCTCTCATTATTTAAAACTACTATCTAC
>JAHPZR010018454.1:10000-12500 GCA_019787425.1 Platygyra sinensis | reverse complement strand
ATTTTTTACAGCTATGACTTTTTAACTAATAATGAATTTCCTCGTTGATATTTTGTTAATTCTCCTCAATCGCAGGTTAATAAGGTCGCTGTGAAAGTGTACGTCCATGTCAGTGATCAGCATTCCGAAGTACAAGATGAAAATGGAACATTGCTTTAATTTGTTGACGAATTTCTTCAAATAAGTCAATAAAATATTTGCAATGTTTCAATATCTGTGTGCTAATTATTTGGTTTTAAATTAACCGTCGAGGAGGTGTACTAGGACGCTAAAAATACTATCAAACATCGGTTTTGGGGCGCAAAGCCAACTGTACGTACAGTCAAGGTAGTGAGAACTGAGCTGAAGGAATGGAAATAAGTGTTCCTTGTTTCAATGCCGAAGCTAACATAATTTACATAGAGAACGTTGGAACACTTGACACAATTTTTTTTTGCATGCAGACCTTCACATAAATGAAATAATTAACGTCTATACGATGTGAAATGGATAACTGCTTTTGTTTATATGAAAAGCTCTCGATCATGGAAATTTAAAGTCAAGTGTTCATGGTCGGTTTTCATCACCGTCAGGTGGGACCGGGAACTTCGAGGTCTCCGAAATATGATTTGAACGTTCCGTTATTAAGAGGTGATGGTGCAAAGCCATTGATACGCGCGCATTGATTTTTGTTTGGTTCTTCCAGACCAATCTATGAAAATAATAAGATTTTCTAGTTATATTCCTGGATGATTTCTCGCTTGTTTTTTGTTGTTGTTGTTGTTGTTGTTGTTGTTGTTGTTGTTGTTTTGATCTCGACAAGTCTCAAACTCAACAAATTATTATCAATAAAAAAATACCTTTTATTTCATGATTCTGCATTCCATTTCTTTTTGGAACCTCGAGTTATGTCAAATTAAACATGAGTTTTACTGTCCAATGAGAAGCCAGCAATCTTAAATCTATTTTGAACAGGTATGATAAGACTCTTCCAACATTCCCATTCTCTGATACCATTTCCCCTTCCCCGCCCACCGCTTAAACTTTCCCTTAACCTTGTAACCACCCTTATGCCTCTAAGCCATTGTTTATTTCTCTTTCTTTTACAAGACTTCTCTTTCTTACTTGAAAATTTGTTTACTTCTTTCAAGTGACATGCAGTTCTCTTGTTTCTATTTATGTAAAAAAAGAAACTTTTAGTTTTGTTTTACTTTTCAAGAAAGTCAAACAATTCGCTTGATCTGTCTTTTACCTTGTTTGTTCTCTGAGCTGAAAATTATTGAGGCGCATTTATATTTACCAATTGCCACTGAACCTGAGGAGAATAATTGTTTGAGTGTAAATTTCAGAGGTCAAACACAGAATAACGGACTAAAATATTTAAAAAACACAGAGGAAATTGTTCGTTTGCATACACGTATGCAGCGTAGTTTTAGTAATAAGCTTACATGTACAGCGATGGTGAATCAATTTACACATCAAGTTCGGCAATAAAACAAACAAGCGAAACGCTACGAAAAAAATTTCATCCCCTACCTTTGTTATATCGTTGTTGACTTCTTTCACACCTGTCATCATTGTCTAATCAAAGGCTCCTGTTAGCAGCTCGTGGATGAATGTTTCCTGTTGCCTCTGTTTCAAAAGGAGTCTTCATGCGAAACCTTTGACATAAAAATGAGTTAATGAACCTGTAGGCGGAAGTCATATGAATGGTTTTGAACTTGGACTCGTTTTCATACAGAGGTAAAAGGCAACTCGGAAATGGTCTCCTGGATGAATATAGAAAAGGTAGGTGGATAAAAAGAGAAGAGTAAGTTATCATTGTAGAGTTGTTCTTGGTACTGCAGTGGAAAACAGGACAAGAAACATCAGGTTGTCAAATGTGATAGATAGGTTCTGATGTCGAAATATGGCTGTTTATTGACACCCTTTAAGTGGTTGAATTCGTTTTCTGGTGCAATCGTTTTATAGGAAATAATTGTTTATTACATATCTTTCAACTCCAAATCACCGACCGGTAACTTCAAAAGCCATGTCAACTGCTATCTGTCAACACAGAACACTCTTTGCTTCTCTCCCCTCCCCTTGCAGGATTATTTTTCTGAGCATGAGCAGATACAGTGTATGCGGGAAAAAATTACACATGCGTTTCAGGATGTCCGTGTTTTACGGACATCCGGTAATTGCTGTACCAGAGCGGTCCGTTTCGCCGACCACGTGACCAAAAGAAACGGAGGCTCTGGGGAAGAGAATGAGTGGATGCAACCGACGTGCATGTCCATTGTCTCATTTTGGGGGAAATTTGCTTCCGGCAGCCTTATCAGCGCTAGCCGTAGCCATTTGCTCAGACTCCCTCTTCATACCCGAATGGTAGCGTTTCACTTTTCAAGCCGTTCTAAGGACTATTTTCAAATTTCTTTGAAAATATGATGAGTGAGAAAAGATTTGTCTGGTATGCGACTTCGGTAGAGGAGTATGTTGAAAGCATGGAGAACAGAAACACGAGAGAAAAACTAAGCGA
>JAHPZR010018454.1:0-2500 GCA_019787425.1 Platygyra sinensis | reverse complement strand
AAAAAAAAAAAAAAAAAGACCAAGTCTTTGAGTTCGCGATCTAGAGAGAGTGGGATTAAGTCAAGCATAGTCAGACGCTCGTTGTAAGACATCTCGCCTCTGCACGTGCGTAAAATCCACCTGCTTGCACGCCTCTGCACCTGTTCCACTTTAGCATTCGGAGTAACGTGAGCGGGCGACCAGACTTGTGGCGTAACACAACTGTGACTTTACCAAAGATAGGTACAGGGAACGTCTAACAGAGAGGTCCGTAAGCAGGAGACATATCCGTTTAAGCAGGCCAAAAAGCTCGTTTTCTTTCGCAGTGATAGAGAGCGTACTAGTTATGATGACGCCAAGATCTTTTTCTTCTGAGACGCGTGTCAAAGTTAAGTTGAGCCATCGAGGTTTTAGTCAAAAAAAAAAAATCGGCGTCCTTTTCCTAGTCACAGTTAGTGCTTTACATTTAGACGTGTTAAATCTAATATTATTGTGCTGCGATCAGTCGTGCAAATTTGAGAGAGTCATTTGTATAAGGGGACATGGTTCTGTAGACGAGACATTTCGATATCGCTTGGTATCGTCAGCGGCGTAGAGAGCAGTCTTCACGCCGTCAGCAGGTTCGTCCGGCAGGTCATTTATGAACAAAGTGAACAGCGAGGCTGCACCTTCAAGAACGACTCTTTGAGTACGCTCAGGTAGGTAGTCCTTGAACCAGCAAAAAAATTGACCTTTTACCCCATATAGCCTCAGCTTTTTCCAAAACAACGCTGTGATCGACAGTGTCGAAGGCGTTAGCAAAGTCCAGATAAATCATATCAGTTTGAATGTTTTTATCTTAAATCTGTCCGATTGAGTGTAAAACTGGCAAGAGCTGAGTTACACAGGAACGATTTGGCAGGAATCCATGCTGCAGCGCGCTATCAAGTCTTTCACGAATGTGTAAAATCGATTGCCCACGCAGCGTTCCAAAACTTTTACTGACAATGGGGAGTAAAGATATAGGGTGATGATTTTCCGCAGCCTCTTTAGAATCTTTTTTGTCGATAGGGGTGACATCAGCGGATTCCATTCACGAGGGATTTTGCCTTTGTTTAGTGAATGAATGAAAAGGGAACACAGGATGTGTGCAATTTGCTCACTGCACTCCTTTAACAGGCGTTCCTTCACTTCATCCACCGACACCTCGATTTGCGAATTTTCCATATCGGTGATAGAAGAGCTGGTAGTATATTCACTTGTTGTTAAGGCCAAAAGTGGCTGGGAGAAAGACGGAACAGAAATATTTATTAAAGAGTTATGCTTTTCCTACGGGGGTTTCAGCTACCTCGTGGTTGTATGAGATCGTCGATTTGGCGGCAGATCGCCCACCCAGAAATGCTTTATGATAACTCCAGAAGTGCTTAGTGTTATCTTTAAAGGAAGCTTCGATTTTCTTCAAGTATTGCTGGTGTTTAGTTCTCACCGAATCCTTGACGATCTGTCTCAAAGTACGGAGCTTTCGCTTGCGATCAGGAGTTTTAGCGTCTACATTTCTTCTAAATTGGACATACGTGTTGCTCTCCTGCTGTTTTCCATCAGGACCTTGACATTACAATCTTTATGAATACTTTCTCCAAATCGCCAGCCCGCAGCAGTGGAACGAGTCACTTCGTGTTCTTTACTTGTTGCTTCCTCTGACAATTGGGCAAGGAAGGTATGCAAAATGTCGCTCTTAAAAACGACTCGTTTACGGTGGGGACTTCGAGTAATCTCACTCTTCGAGACGTGGCTTAATCCTACTGTCCTAGATGCGAAGTCCTCTCTGGCTATAACATTTTTCTCCGGGACAGAGACGACCGTGGAGGAGGGTCTTAATTGCAGTAAGAGTATTTCACGCTTCTAAGACGTATCTACCGGAAAAGGGAAGGAACTGAGCTGGTCGTGGTGGAACTTACAAACGAACATGACAAGCCTTTTTTGCTCTAGTGCTTCTATCATGCATCCCGATGATTCGCTCGAGCCATACTCCGAGTTAAATTTATCGCTTTGCGAGAACAACGAGTCCACTTGCCTGGTAGTTATAGGTGATTCAACTACCAGAACTGGACTGGTCTGGCGATCAGTTGGCCCCTATAAACACTGGCAGCCGAGCGGATCATAACTTTTTTGCGAGCTCTTGGGTGAAATTTTTTTTCAGCAGTTTATTCCTGGCCCTACACACATTATGGGTAACAAGCTTGATGTGTTGTTGACTAATTGGCCTGAGATCATTGACTACGTTTTAACATCTCATCGTCGGGAGGGTTTATTTCCTTCCGACCATACGTTGTTGTTTCACGATAATGCTGAAGTTTAAAATAGCACGGGAGCCAAGCGGCAAGTATAAACGATTTTAAGAACGGAAATTTCGATGACCATTAGGACTCACTAACCAGAGTTACTTTTGAGATTGCTGTATCAGACAACATCGACGAATACTGGGATAATGGAAGACTGTTTCTATCAGACGTAAAAGATCACATACAACAGTTCTCACATA
>JAHPZR010018453.1:17500-24595 GCA_019787425.1 Platygyra sinensis | reverse complement strand
GTTGAAGTTTGTGTTGTTAACTTGCTTGCTGCCATTTTTGGTGACCAAAGGATCAAGGTTTTAGAGAAAAATGTAACGAAACAGAGGTATCAAAACTGTGTTCAGCCACCTTAAACACCACATTGGCGCAGAATCTGTCATTCCAAATGATGTTTAAAGTCTCTGTAGTAAGATCTTGTGGTCTACTGTATGGAATGCTGCGCTTAGGTCAAGCAGGACTTATAATGTAACATGTCTACGATTCATGTTATAGAACTGAGATGTCATTTACAACTTTTAAAAGTGCTGTTTTCGCGCTGTGTTGCTTTTTGTGTGGGGACTGCAGTAGGGGATACAAATCATTCTCAGCCGGGTGACTATGTAATTGGTCAAAAACTGCTTTCTCTGTTACTTTTAATAGAAACTGCCGCTTGCTGAACGGGCCTAAGATTCTTATAAGCCGCACCAAGACCAGGTGTTTTGGAGAGAGGCTTGACCAGCGCATCCTTCAACGCTTCAGGGAAAAAACTATATGATAGTGAACAATTAACGATGGTAGTAATAATAGGTAGCAATTGGTCAATTGCAAGGTTGTGACTAGAATAGATACTCCTAAATATGGTGAGACACTTAAATATGTGTATATAAAGTACCAACCGATCATGGTAAAGTCTTACCAAAGGTTTACAAAGTTTAATTATGGTGTAACCAGAACAATTAATGAAAGGTAACCATTTCGAGCCGGTGCTTAGACCCTATCACTAGAGATAAGAGCCTGACGCGGCAGTTATTCTCTGCTTAAATAGGGTGTCGTTTATCTGCTTGTACCTGTTGTGTCACGAAGTGTCTCACCATATTTTGGACTATCCATTCTAGCAATAACCCCACCAATTGGATTGACGTGATTGGATCTAAATTACATGATGTTTTGGCGGATTTCTTTATGATTTTACTAATATCACCTTCATGCAGACAACAGCTTACATGATTGTAAAAACCTTCGCACATTCCACTTTATGGTCCGGCGGTACTTCGTGCAAACCTGATGAAATAGCACATGTGGATTCTATTTCGTTACGAATGTCATCAATCTTTTTCGCAAAGAACCCTGCAAAGCCATTTGCCAGTGAAGTTTTATCCAGTTGATCCGAGAATGTAGGGACTAACTTCTCTTTAATGGCACTGAGGATCTCATTTGTAGCTCTGAAAAGTCTGCGTTGATCAACACTGTTCTCCTCCATGCATTAACTCATAGAAGAATTCGCGTCTTTCCATATTCAACTGGAAAGTCACATAGTTTCTTCTAGTTTTAAATACTTTTAGATCTTCCATTGTCCTAGTTCTGCTCTATTATCTCTCAGCTTTCCTCCGCAACTTTCTTGTACACACAATGAGCTCATTACATCATGGGACACCAAGGTCTTTAAGTCTTAGTAATTAACAACTTTTAAGGGAGCATGATGTTCCAGCATTGATGATAGTGTAGCATCATATTTTAAGACCCGATTGCATTGAAATCTGTTCCACTCACAAAAATGTCGAAAGACCGAAAAATAAACGACAAATGTACAAATGCCACGAATCGTAGGAGTCGTGTTTGGCCTGTCTATTTTATTTACCATCATTGCGATAATTGTTTTGACAGAGCCCCGTTCTAGATTGTGCGAGACATACCAGCACTCAACCAACTTCAAGGAGAATAAAGCAAAAGTTACGCACCCAGCATATAGCACCAATTCCATTTTAAGAACAGGTTTGCAAAACGAACATGTGCGTTTATATTAAGTTAGCTCCATACTGTAGATAAGACATCGAGTGCATCAGAAATCTAGAAAAATGCTGTCAAAGAAACACAAAATAACGAGATCGAGCTTCAAAAAGGTAAGGATCGAAAAGTATATTACGCCATTGGCTAGCTGTTAGAGCCAGTAAAAGCCGGGTTTTTGATCCGCAACAAGGGTTATAAACACACCACGAGAATTCTATGCCAAGCCGCAGAATGTCTTATGTACGAGTTGCGCTAGCAACTTCAGACGTACAGAGTATTTTAGCCGGAAATACCGGAAATTGATGAGATCCACATGGGGGATCCAAACCATGGTCTTGCCTGAACTAACCGAACAATGGCATATATACAACATGCACACAGTCCACAGACTTGGCACGTATAATGCGCGATATTTCAATCCTGTGGTACCAAATTATCAAGGAGGACTTAAACTATACATCGAGATCCAGCAAACATAAGCTCGATCTAGGTGATAGCTGCAAAGCATTGGAGTTTCTCTATACAAGTGCATACCTTTCTCGAAGCAAAAAAAGCTAGCGCTTCTCCGAAGCAAAACGTACGAAGGCAGATCTGATACCCATGCAAGAATCTTTCTACTGTACTTGCAAACATTTTCTAATATAGCGGGCCCGGCGTCACAATTTAGAATGCAAGTTAGCACTCGTTTACAGCAAACGTCCATATTTTTGTCGCTCAAAAGCTACTTGGAGACCTTGCAACATACCTTGCAATAGAAATGAGCCGATACAATGCTGCCCATTAATTTTGGGTAGGGGGGGGGGGGAGGGGGGGGGGGGGGGGGGGGGTGTTTGGATGAACTTTCGAGTATTTTGGGTATTTTGGTGAATTTTTTTCGGGTTACTGGTATACCCTACCCGCCCCCAAATTATACAACGTCCAGAAATACTTATTCTAAAATTGATTGCTAAAATAATTCATATTATAAGCTATAGTATTAAATAAAAATAAAACCTGCTTACATGAGTGCCAAGTAAAAATCTAAATTTAACCTGTGGAAGAGACGCTCGCAGCCAGCCCGGACGCGCTAGGGGATCAGCCTGTGCAACTCGATTGGTAAGCTGATTCCAAGACTCCTCCAGAGCAACTGAAGCTATTCTTATATAGTTGTGTGTGCTGTGGGATGAGGTTGCCCCTTTGTGTGTCCCTTAAGGAGTAAGTGGAACGCTCCTACGGTCAACCAAATTGGAACTAAAGGTAATCGGGAGTAAGACCATTAATCGACTTATAACCATCAAAGCCTTATGGATGTTCTGAGAATCAAGTTTTATCCATCCAAGTTTTTAATGGATTATCATCGTTGGCATCATAGTTCGGTAAGTGAGTACCGCCCACGCGATTTTGAAGGTTTTGAGTTTACTGCTATAATTCAGTAATCAAATTGAGGCTGTACTAAAGACATGAAAGATCGTCGCAGAGTCTCGTGTGGAACAAAGACCTCATGCTCTTCCACGCTCCGCATAGTAACATGTTGCTGTGAGTGAATGATTCCCGAGTAAGTTAGAAAAATCGAAGAAATAAGGATCCTTAAGCTTATGACTTTTGTCATTATGAATATTAAAATATCCTGTGATTACTGTTGCTCTTTGCAAAGCAAAAGAGATTCCCATAATAAATCAAGAACACCCTATAAGTATCCGTGCGAACGAAAGCGAGGCAAGGCCGAGAGGTGGCCATACGCACCAGAACTCCGCAGATGGCCAATCGAAATTGACGCCAAATCATATTCACACGCGCAGTACCACTAAAAGAAACGAACTATCATTAGGAACAATTGAGGGAGCGTGATGGTTTTGTATGCATTGTTTTGTTTACTGATTAAGGCCTAGAGAAAAGTATTCAGCTGTAATCATATAATCTTCAGTAGCAGTCTAGACTACTTCCGAAGCTTATGCGCTTTTGAAGGCAAACAGCAACTGCTTTGTCGGCGGGTGGTGAGCTGCTTAATTATCACAATGAAATGGAAAGCGCTATATGTTAGTAACTCCGAATTGCTATGAGCACACTCAACTTGGAAAATGGATCGTTCCTAACCAGTGACAATTTTGAATGTCACCGAACTTGAGGTTTAAATCCGAAAGGTCAAGTTGAGTTTACAGCCCGACCGCATTGTCAGAATAGTGCACAACGCAACGGTAGATAAGTACACGAGGAGGGTGTAAACACGTTGAAACATTCACATTCACAAAATTACCGGACCGTACCGTGAGACCGAGCTATCTTTCGTCAGAGACCGAGCCAGTTTATAATGTAGTGCCGCTTGTCTATCACCTGAAGCAAGTACACTCTCATTTTCAATATTCTCTAATTTTTTTGTTCTTTTTCTTTCTCACCATTCAGTATCAAGAATTTTTTTTTCTCTTTTTAACTTGAACTTGTGACCTTTTTCATATCTTAGAAATTTTTAAAATGCGTACAGCATAGAGTCGCGCATATACCACAAGACAGCACACGTGTTTCGTCCGCTCACAAAGTTAAGCTCTGTTTCGGTAGGGTCAAAACGTGGCCGTATTTATGTGCAGTTACTTTTCCTGGCGGTTGTCTTGGGGTCGGCGTTGTCCGCTTATCGCGTGTACGGTTCCTTCTCGCTCTCTTCGTAATGCGAATCATATCAGGTCTAGCTCCGGCGTAGGTACTTCCTTTCACCCCGTCTCGGTAAGTGGCTTGGGGTCGTGTTGAATGGGTCTGGGGTGGGTTTCGGGCTGCGTGTGGCGCACAGTCAGTTCTCTTATGCGCTTAGCATTTGTAGTTTAATAGAGGGATCGGGACATGTGCTCTGAGCCTGTCACCCCTGTATCGGTGTTAGTATCTGTGTTTCTCTGAGTGTCATCCATTTAATTCTTTCTTTGTACCTCGGCTTTTCCTCCGCTTGCTTGCGGTCTTTTCGCTATTTTCTGCCAGTTTATGTTTGTGGGAAGCGGCCGAATAAGTTTGGTAAAATCAAGGTGAATAAGGTGATATGGGTCCAAATGTTTAGCACCGTTTTCATAAATCCAGTTAGATTTACATTATCGTATAAATAAACAGCGCGACACGTTGTTCGAATTCTACTCAATTCTCTCGACTGTTGATCTTTCAAAACATTTAATCACGGCTTGAATCATTCGAAAATTCATACAGCTCGTCAATTCTGTGACAAATAATAATGTGAATTATGTCTTCTTGTTCCTTTTGAGGCAATCGAGTATGGTTAAACCATGTATGAGCGGGCACTTTCGGGAAATGAGAGACTCCTATAATTACAAGTAGCTTTTATTTATAGAAAACGTTCATGCGAGAATTTATTCAATGTAGAGCATTTCTGCGATAAGATATTGAGTGCTTAGGTCAGAATTCAAAGAATAACTAACTTGACACGGTGCAATCGACCATGAAACGGCTTTAAACGACAAACGTTCAAAACCGGGAGGGGGAGGGGAGGGGAACTCCGATATGCAAAGGTTGATAAATATTCGTCGTCTCGGGTACAAATCAAGGATTCCGGTCCCACTTAGGGTGTTGACGAAAAATCACTATTTTTAGCTGCCAAAGCATCGTTTAGGGTTCACTTGAAGAAATAATTAAAAGAAACGCTCTTATTTAATTTCTGTTTTCAGGCTTGATTTCTGCTGATCTCTCGACTACGCGAGTCGGGTCTACGAGTGCCCACGGGATCCTCTCTTGAACAACAGTTAGCAATCGAACCTATTCCGTTTTAAGGACGGTGCCTATTATTGCTATTGCGCATACGGTCTGCGCATCTCAAGATACTCGGATTTCCTATGGGTAGTGCTTATAATACAGGGATATTTTTTGCGCGGTTCAAAACTATGCGGAGAAAGTAGAACTTAGCAAGTGCTCTTGGTATCCAAAAAGAAAAATTGGGGGTAACCCCGCATTTTTTCAGAGATAATGAAGCCTCAATTGGGAAAAAAAACGCCATACATTGCTTTGTATTTTAAAGCTTTTTTACAAATATTGCTGATTTATTATCTTCGAAAAATGCGTGGTAACCCCCAGTTTTCTTTTCGGATTTCAATAGCACTCGTTATGGTTTGCCTTTCCCGCATATTCAGCGAACCGCGCAAAAAATACCTTGAATTAGTAGGCACCGTCCTTAAGTGGTATCTTTAAGGGGTATAATGAAGCTCAGGCAACGTCCACATAAGTCTCCCGTAGGAGTCAAGTTTCGTGTGGGAGTTTCCTCCCGGGTTTCCAAATGTCTAACGGGAAGTGATGGAGTGAAGGAATGGAAATCGGGTCCACCACTACAACTTGGAAAATAATATTTTCCAAGTTAAAAAGGAAGATTAGAAACCGTGATGATTTCAGTGCCCTCAAGTAAGATTGCCAAAGGGGTGATGATAAGTTTGTAACAGATAAGAAGGTGCATCCTGGGTCCCTCGTTTTGTCTTTACTTTCCAACTGGGGAGGGATTAGCACGTCTCAAAAGCACAATTTGGTCGGGCCACATTTGTATATCGATATGGATTGAAGTAGCTTGGAACTGAGGCTATGGTGGAGAGTCTTTTCAAATGCAAATGACATTACCCAAAATGAGCCTCAAATTACAAGCTAGTTTCCATTTCAATACCGAGAATACGAGACTGTATATATAGCTATTTGATGGACCTAAACTGCACGCACAAGAACTTAGCTTTGATGACTTATAAGAGTTTGTTTCTAGACGAATAAATCATCGTAGAAGCCACAGATCATTTCCATTCGCTACTTGCTTTTTTTGAGGCCTTGTCTCACCAGGTCCAATACATCATAATGGCTATCATATTTTTAATTTCTTATCAGCGAGAGCAAAGCCAAAGAAAAAAACAATACAGACGAAAAATTAATATAACAAAAAACCAAAGTCTTGAGGCGATGGAGATTAAGAGGGTAGAAATTCAGCGTTTCTTCGGAAACCAATTTTTGACGATAAAGATCCTCGTAGTCGGTCCCAAAAATATTCTTGTCCTGTAGGTAAGTTTTGAAGCAGCGCAGAAAATGGCGAAAGAAAAAAAAAAGGGGAGGGGTTTTACTACTATAGCAGGCAAAGCTAGTCGATGGCGTCCCTTTATGGCAATGCATAAACTAACAAATGAATTAAGTCAAAAAACAGTACAAGAAAGCCTTATTATCCGGCTATGGCGCATCTGTTAAATGACAAACAAGAACGAAATCCAAAACAGTGTTGGTTTTTGGCCACTTTTTCACCTTGGTATTTCACGAAAATTTCTCATGGACCTGAAGAAAATCTCACACATTTTTTTAACCTTCACAGTTTTGTTTTCTCTGCTTCGGTCCCACGAAGGAGTTGAGATAGCTGGGGATCC
>JAHPZR010018453.1:0-12500 GCA_019787425.1 Platygyra sinensis | reverse complement strand
GATCCCTTTGAGTCTGTTATGGCACGTTTAAAAGAGTTTTGTCAGATTCTTCTCTTACTACGATGCCACTCTTATTTCTGATGAAGATTATATAATCTTGTACGAGCAAGAGGTCGAGTTATCTTTACGAATCCAGATTTTGCTTACGAAAGCAAACGTTTCGACTTGGATGAAATGAACGACGATGAATGCAAGCCCGAATTTGGAGTAAGAAAATTGCCATACCAGTGAAACATCCTTTATTTGTCACAGAAGTAAAATTTGACTTACGATTTGAGGGATTTAGGACCCAACGGGTTTGGTTGCACTTGCGTCTGCATGGCTCAGTGGTCATTTCAGACTGATCAATCAAAGCAATTAAGCTCAAGCTATCCAAAAAATAAGTGGAGCATAGAACAAACGATAAAAACGCTTAAATCACTCACGACTTTCACTACGCCGCCAAATCCACTCGACTCGAGTCGTCGCCGGCAGCACAACGTCGGCAGTCCTGGGTATGTCAAGCACAACAGATCTCGTCCCAGTCTCAACCGCTCAATGACGGCGTCGTCGCCTTAAATGTCCTCGTGCTTAAGCTCCCTACTATTTACAAGGCTAAAACATGATATCAATTTCTAAAACGGCACAAATACATGTATTTTTAACATGATTTTATGAAAGCCTGAAAATGTACTTGAAGGTAACCTTATTTTATAAGGTCCAAAAATAAGTTCTATTCAGTCAAATTTGTTAAGTTTTGTTACATATTTTTAATTATTATTTTCTCGTTTAAGACTCCCATGGAAGTCACTTTGAAAGATGTGATGTTCAACTGTCCAGCTTTTGGCAAAGCCATGTGCCCATATGCTATCCTTGTTACAAAGTGCAAGGGCCTAGCTGGCAACTGTCCAGCTTTCAAGGAAGCTGTCCCTTCAAAATCTGCACGAGTGTCGGCCAGTTCGTCGAGAAGTTGACCCAGATGCGGGACACCTGCAAGGGAAAAGCTGCCTACACCGACTTTTATCAAAAGCTTCTTGCTATCAATGAAGCTGGACAGAAGGAGCTGGGTGACTGCCCATTCAATGCCCATGTCTGCCCATTCAGCCACGACGCCAAAGGCAAGGCAATTGTTCCTAAGTAATCTGGATAAATAGCTGGGGCGACAACAGTGAAGATCAAATCGGACTGACATTTTGCTAATATTTATGCCACCATAGTAATTCGCAAGACTATATTGTCTTTGTTTTTTTGTAAGCGAGGGGTTAATATTTTCTTTCCCCATACGTTACAATTTGGTAGCACTTTGAACAAGCTTTAACAAATTAATAAAGCTCCTAGAACAACAAACCTGTGCTTGTTGATATATGTCTAAACAGAAAACATACATCTTTCTCGTTTCTATCGAGTTACTGAAAATGAGAAAAAGGTTTAGAAAACTGACGAAAATGACAAACACGAGGTGAATTAGACGACTAGAGTTCTTCTGAACTGTCACTCCGGATCGCATTTCTATACCTCCACATAGATAACCAAAAGAAAGCTTTGGTATCTGTTAATATAACAATGCATTACAAATAATTTTAACATTGCTCAAAACAGTTTCTAGCACTAACATTTTCATTGGTCATTATAACCACTCTTTATGTTAATCGACTCTACAATCATCAGAAATCCAGAAGTAAGGTAGGTAAACACTGCGTACGAGCCAACTCGGGTCCATTAGGGCGGACCTTGCTCCGATTTCCGTAGCAAGAAGCGACTAGGAATATTTCTACTACCCCTGGATGGAATCTTGCACCATCGCACGCTTTCCCCCAGCATTAAGCCTGACGGTACCCATTTACATACCGGACTGAACAAACGGCATTGTTACAGTTGAGTATCTCGCCAAGAACACAACGCAATCTCCACGGCCAGGCCTCCAACCCGGACCACACCACCTGTACGCGTAGACGAGTGCAGTGACCACGAGGCCACCGATCAATTCAAGGCCACCTTAAATTGTCAAAAATGTAAGGTGGCCCAGAATCCTTCGTAGAGATATATTTAAACCTTGCATCTTATCATGCTTATTTAGTAAGATGAGAAGAATTCACCGTGTCGTCTTTTATAAGCCCCTAAAGTTGTAATTGTTTAGCTTTTTTACTGGTGCTATGGTAACCTATAGCGTCGTGAAAATGATAACGTGTTTAACAAATGATTGAGCAATGTTTTGATACCATCAGTAATTGTAGCATCAACTGACAGAGTGATTAAAACGACCCATCAAAATTTTATTTTGAAGTGCTCTAAACTGGTTTAAGCCACTTTACAGCAAGTTTAGATGTCGGACGTCCGTCTTCGCATTGTCTGTTACTAACAGGCAGAAACAAACAAACCATAGAATGTAAAAAAATAAAAAATAAAACAAAACAAAACAAATGTTCAAACTGCATGCAACCACGAAGCGGCCGATGTCTTGAAAATATCTTTGTGACGCGTGGTTAAGAACTCTCAATTTTACTAAGTTTGCATACATGCATGGGCTCATTAGCCACCTTGTCACCCAGAAATCGTGTAGATTTTTAAAGTCAAAATCTCCTTAAGAATTACAATTTAAAAATAAGCTTAAAATTTCATCAAACAGAAAATTTGCAAGATCTTTAAAGGGATCGATTTATTTCTTTTATCAAGTTTTATGATTTTACGGATAAGATAAAGGAGAAGTCTTCACTTGGGAAGTCTTGGCGAGGGGTTCAAAAGACCTCTGCCCCTTAGATTTCTCGCAGAAACTGTACATATGCATCCATAATATGATTAATAAACGACAGAAGCTCTTTCACAACTTTAGGTTCACACAATGCCATATTAAAAAAAAAACCGCGCTAAGACGTCATAATTTCCCAAGAAGATTCAGCAAAATAAACAGGGTGGCTCGGAGGAAACTTGAAATCCTAAAATAGAAAGACTGAAACACTCGGCGTTCAAATTTGATTAACTAGAGAATTATCGAATTCAAATTACTGAAACAGTTAAACACAACTGTTTTTAGCCAAGATTACTTTTAACATGAATTTTACAGAAAGGATTTGCCCTGGTTGGCTCGAGTTTAATTGTAAATTCAAACAAGTCGTTAAACTTGAGATGACTTTACTAGATAACATTCAATAACTGATAACAAGAGGTTTTCGTGATCAGAGCTCGGGGAAAAACGCAGGCAACTACTAGAAAATGACCTAATGCCCCATATACATTACCCCTACATAAAGAACCGTTTACAGTGGTTAATCGTTCTCTTTTCTACTTAATAAGCCTCGGGTTGCGTTATTTCCCAGCCTTCCTTTAGAGCGCTGTAAGCGGATTGGAGAGCTCCTTCATTCCATCCGGTTAAGACTGAATATGCTTCACCAACTATAAAAACGTCTTCACCAGGAAATGGACGTTTGGCCCATTTCATTAGATCATACCGGCTTACTTTGGAACCCGCCTTTGTGGCATGCCTGTTGAATAGAACAAGTAGTGCGTGTTGTTAATAACGATTACAGCCATAGTTAATTGAGGAGAATTGATATGAAACATGGCCAAACTAACTCAAAATACCGTGAGTGAGGTCCTTAATTAAATTATTATTAACACTCTGTTTCTCAGGTATTTCATGTGTAGCGTTGTAATTGACAAATTCATCGGTCACACGTGGTAGATTGTGGTCAGCCATCTTAAATTCTTGAATAGTTAATTGATCACAGAATAAAGCCCTAATGCTAACGAGGTAAATATTGAAAAAAATATATTATTCTCAAAATAAGCTCCCAAAATAATCAACAATTGTTCACTGAAGTAGAGTGGAACAGTAAAATATTTTAAACTACTTAAATTTTCATGGCTTTCACCGAGATCGAGGTGACGATCGAGCTGTCTTAGCAATACCGCAGAAATTTCTCTTCTGCTGCTTGGAGGAAAATACTACTTTTTAATCACCTCAGAGTTAACCGGCGATCAAAAGAGGTGATCATGAAAAGTGGTATTCAGACGTGTGACGTTTTTCAATCACCTCAGAGTTAATCACCTCAGAGTTAACCGGCGATCAAAAGAGGTGATCATGAAAAGTGGTATTCAGACGTGTGTAATAAAATTATATATATATATATATAAAAAACGATGTTAAATGTTTTCGGGCCAAGAAGTAGATCAATAAGCCTTTTCATGGTAGCCATGTTGGCTTCCCACTGACATGAACAGTCCGGGATCGTTATCATTTTTGATAACCATGTGACGTCATATAATGGCGGCCATTTCAAAAATTGGGAATTTTCGTATTCACTTCGCTTTGCTCGTTATTTGTTCGATTATGCTCGGGTGTTTTACCCATAACTCTATTCGATAAGTACCAAGAAAGGAAGAGCCTCGCGTGTTTTGAAGATGGCGGCTGAAGACCAGCGTAAACGATGTAAAATGCTACTCGTAAAGTGAAACAGCGCTTGCAATTTTGCATACAGATCAGGTATGTTTTTCATTTTGTCATTAGATTTAAGTTGCTTGCAGATTTTTGCGACGATCACAAAAAATATGTCGTTAATCTTCACGCTATATACTTGCGATTTAATCTGTTTTTAGTGTTGTGCACGATCTGTGAAAAAAGTGCACGGGGTTGTTTTGATTTGCGATGTGCTGTTCGTAACGGCGGCCATATCTACATCTGTAATTGATGTGTTCATAGGTATTGAGATGGCGGATGCTGGTACCCATAGAATCAAAACAGCAAATTTATGTCGATTTTGTGGCAAGACTGCGTCTTCGATTCAAAAAGGACTTCTGCAAGACCTAAAGAAAAATTCAAGCTTGAATTCGAACGACATGATATCGACATTGAAGAGGACAGCGATTTTATTCATCCCCGCCGGCCTAATGTTTGCCTGACGTACGTGAGGTGAGGTATGTTTATCGCCTGAGACGGTCAATCGGCAAATGCATTAAAAGGTAAGTTGCCTATATTTTTGAGTCCAAGATTCAATGTCCACACATTCGTGGTCCTGAGATATTTTCAAGAAATGCCGGCCAAACTAGGTCAGTTTTCTGGCACACCAGTCATTAATATAATGAAGCTTATCGTTGGATTCAGCGAGTGACAACAATGGGGTAACAGGCCTACGCAACTCCTATCCGCGTGTAATAGCCGCTTTGGGAAGTTTTGCTCGAACTAGTATATCTCTAAGGATCTGCCCCTTTTGTATGGTACGATCTGGGGATCTTTGAATATTCATATCAAGACAATTGTTTTTTTTTAGTATCCGACTAGAACAATAACGTTCAATATTTTTGTTTCAATGAGCAGAAATAAAAGAAAACGGGGGCAGCTTTAGTGATAACTATTACTAGTATATCTCTAAGGATCTGCCCTTTTTGTATGGTACGATCTGGGGATCTTTGAATATTTCGCTAAGCAAAAATCCTGTGGTTTTGGAAGGACATAGGTCATATGTCAGGTTGGCTTCCGCTGCAATCAGCGTGAAATTTGTAGAGTTTGACACCTCTGTTTTGTGCCAGGTTTCTTCTCTCTCGGCTCGTTTGTATTGCCAGATATGTTTTAAGCTCTCTAAATGTTAGCTCTGGAGGAACAAATATTCCGTGAACATGTTAGCTACTTGCATTTTACGTGTTACTACGCCGAGCCTGGCTGTTGAATTAAACTTGTACTGTTTGTTATCACGCAAACTAAACGAAATTAAGTTGCAGCTTTTCAAGATGTATTTACTGTTACTTTTTCGTTTTTATTTACTACAGACTGTTGAACAAGCAGCTTCGCCCGCTACCAAGAAAATGAAGCCTGAGGGAAAATGGAAGCTATTATCATATTAGTGTCAATAAACAACGCTTTTGTGAACAGAATATTTGTTGTCTACCTTCGCTGTGTCATTTTACTCGCGGAACAAATATCACACGGTGTGGAAATTAAATTCGCAGTAACTTTGGACGAAGACAGTTTTCTTCCATACATTTCTGTTTTTATTCCATAATCCCATAACCTATTATGAAGCAAACCTAAATTTAATTCAATGACGCTGCATTGTGATGTTGTGAGTAGCCCCTTTCATCGCAGCGCCTCGTCGACCGGCATATTGAATTATACACTGTTGCTACCAAATAACGTCACGTGAACGAAATCCCATGCAACGATTGGTTTATGGTTTGTTTTGGTGAGGTTATCAAAAATGATAACGATCCCGGACTGATGAAAGAAATACTTTGTTCAAGAACAGAACTCTGTTGTTTATCATATACACAGAGGAGCCGGTGTGCAAATGGTAAGCAAACATTCCTCTTATGGTAAGTTTCGTTCGGATTGGCCATTCACCATTTACTCATAAAACCTAATTTACCGAGTTCGACCTGATCAAAAGTTCTCGAAGGCGAATGCAACTAAGAATTGCAAATGGCAACCACATTTTCCACTCGGCCGCTATTTCGGTTAGAAATTTTGAACTACCTTTCAAGAATGCGAAATTTAAGTACATTTCGGAACTTTTCCTGTGTGACGAGGGAAAATTCCCATAACATTTGCATTCTGATCGCAATTTTGGGAGATAAATGGTAAGCAATTCTCATTTACCAACGAAGTCACAGAGCCATTTTCACAGACGGGCGTCTTAAGCACGCCCGTGTATCAAAATACCAACATGGCTGCCGTTATTTAATGTGGAACAATTCCTCACCTAGCTACTTTCTCCCAATATTTGAACACCATATCCAGAGGCTCTGGTAAGACTGCTCCTAGAAATACTTCCTGAATAGCTTTCTTTATCTCTGATTCCAACACTGCTTTAGGCAGCTTGGAAAGCTCGCCCCACTTGACTGCGCATGCTCTCCAAGCGAATGCCAGCTGAAGAACGGCTTCGCCGTGGGGTCCTCTGCCACTAAAAGCGAACATAAACCATAGAAAGAGATTTCTACTAGCTAGGAGTTGATCAACGCTGATTTTGAGGTTTTCCATACACACAACCGTAACCAGGATCATTTTAGAGCCTGTCAACATTGGTTGTATGCCTTCGGCCTCGTTGTATAACGCCCTCCAAGATCTGTAGAATTTTCCACGTCCTACCATAGGCGAATTCAGTAATTGCTAAATATTGTACAAGCGTGCTTTGGACAATTGAAAAATAACCAACGAGGAGTAGCGAAGAGTTGGCTTCCCTGGAGGTTGGCTACCATCACCTCATATCCAACAAAACATCAAATGCTCCCACACGTACTGAATAGACAACTGATTTCTCCTAATCTTGAAAAAAATGTTACACACGTTTGAAGTTAAGATGGGCACTTTGCACCAATTCAGTATAGATAGACAATTGCCTCTATAACTGTCCTAGGACATTTGCTCGCGGACATATCTGTCTCGAGAAGAGAACAGTTAGTCCAAGGAGAAAGAATGGAAACTGGGGAATATTACTCGAATATTCCCTAGTTTTGGCTATAGCGTATTCAGTCAGGTGACAGTTTAGCAATCGCGTGCGAGCGAAAACATCTGACAGATTACAATTACATAATGTGTCCTTTTTAATAGCTTACCTGTAAGGCATGATAGAAACTAAACAAGAAGCTGCTGAAAAGAATCTTTCAAACGGCTTCAGAGTCAAGTTATGAAGCGAAGTAATGTTTTCCCACCAAGGATAACTGTAAACCGCCACAGCTTTAAAGGAAGAATCCGCTAAAATTGCTTTAAAGAAGGCATTTCTTTTAATATCAGCAGCCACGTCCCCGGATATCTCTTCAAATGGAGTGCTTGGCACGGCAATGACGAGCTTTCTGGCCGAGACTGTAAAATTATCCGTATCAACTGTAAACATGTTTTCTTTCCTATGAATTGCTTTGACTTTCTCCCTGGCGTACATCTTTACCCCCAAACGCTTTGCAGATCTTTCTAATGCGCTGACTATATCTGATAGGCCACCAGGTGGCCGGAGGAAGTCATATGAGAGATTGCTGAAAGCCTCATTTCGCTCGTATACACTAAGAGTGCTGTCCTCACCATAATTTCTTTTAATGGCGTACAGGGCCATATGGAACTCACAGCCTTCACTTCCAAGTTGATGACACACAAAGTCTTCGTAAGAAGGAAATTCAAGTGTTTTCTCTCTCGTCATGTTCATCCAAGCAATTTTCATCATTTCGGACAAAGTCATGTTGGCAAAGGGGCCTGACAGCAGAGTCGGGAAAGCTTGCTCTTTGAGGGCCTGAGTACTAGAAACAAAGACTCCTCTTGCTTCCCAATGTGCATTTTTTATGTTCATTTTTAACATTGGGATATTGAATCGTCTAACTAAAGCCCTGAAAGTAAAATAAAAATTGAAAACCTGCAATTTCCAATAGAAGAATAGCATAGTTCCAATAGAAGCTCCTTAAATGCTTGGCAAATAAAATTAACAGGATGTGAGCCATTGAATTTGTTGGTTTAATAGTCAGTTGAGGAATGACCTCATGGCTGAGATTAAGATCTGCAAAATTCACTTCGTTACTTGAAGCCCTGGAACCCTGTGACATTTTTTCTCCCGTGGAACCATTTTACAATATATCGATATTCAGGCCTCGTCCTCACTTCACAGGGGATACTAACCAAAAAAAAAACATAGCTTTTATTTCAACTGTTAGTCCTACAGTCTACACTAATCCGTCCGAAAACGGAACTTTTACAAAACGCTATTGAACCGAAGGAATCTGAAAACGCGCTCTTTGAGTTGTAGTGTCCTTGGAATACGCTTGGAAAACGGACTTTTTTAAAAAAATGATGGCATTGCGTTAACGATGGGATATGGTCGATTAGCCTGACTGAGATTTTTCTCAAACACATATCCAAAGGACAGGTGATTTATGCGTTTTTTTTTTCTAATTCCTCCGGCGGAGCTGATGCAGACGGAAAACATTTCATGCGTTTCAAATTGAGTACGCCATTTTTAAATTTCTTCAGCGTAGTGTGGACGAGGCCTCAGGATCTATGTTTAAGGAAATGATTGATCATCATCATAAATAACAAGAGATGGATGTTTACTTACATTACTCTCTTGTTTTGTTTTGTTTTTTATTTACTTACATTACTCTCTTGTTTTCTTTATCCACGAGCCAGGCTCCTAAACCTTCAAGAGTAAATTTATACTCATCGTTTAGCAATACATTTATTATTTTTGTTTAAATTTGTCATGCGGTGCACTAAATGAGTTGTAGTAGCTGCTGTAATGATTAACAGAGGAGATATTAAATTTGTAATGTTCTAGATTCTGACATAGTTTACTAGGTAGGTTTTAGGGATTTCTATGCTTTATTTAACAAAAAAATATTTGAAAGTACTAGATTCCTTGCAGTGACAGCTTTTAAGATATCAGTAACCCATTTGACCATCCGCGTGCGGTCCTCTCTAGTGCTTCGTGGTTTCAACCGTATATTTCTTGGAAGCTTAATAACTACAGATTATGAGCCCATCTGATCTTTTAATCTTAAAGATTACCTTAAGATTTGTCCAACAGCTTAAAAAAGTAAAGTTATGCAAAATGGCAAATTTTCCCCGTATTGATTCATTAAATTGACTGTAAAGCAGACAAAACCAAATGATTGTTAAGTTTTCCACTTATAGTCACAGTTTTCAAATGCAGGACGTAGCCAAGAAACCTGATATCCTTTCTAAAGCAGCCCTGTTTTAAGTTTCTTATGAATATTTAGCTTCTCACGAAAGTTCAACTAATATGAAAAGGTATGTTACCCCGAAGGCAACTAAATTGTTTTTTATATGAATGTTGTCTTTCTTGCCGAAACTGAATGTTCTTCGCTCTTTCTGCCGATTTTAAGTCGAAAATAGTCTTGTAAATATTCTTAGATTGTAGCGTATGACATTTCTTGTTTTCGCTTACATGTATTTGGTGGCTGGATGGTGTTAAACTAATTGTTGAGCCAGCCTCTAGGCTGACATACCTGATGTGCCTGATAGGACGTACATAACTTCCTGCAGAAAAATTATAAACATTGAAGATAATGCTAGTGCTGTTTCTATTGCATTTATGCTAGTTTTGCAATTTAGAGATAGAAGGTATTGTGTAGGGTTAAGTCAAAACCGTATAACTGTATTATATATTTACAAATTTTCAACACCAAAACTATTTTCTTTTCAAAATCTCTGCCTCGGGTTAATTCTTAAAATATTCTTAAACGGTCACAACTTTCAACCTGATACAATTATCAAACATATTCATGCATGTCGTTGAGTGACAACAATGTAACTTACTTATGCTGATGTTTGGAGCTTGGCTAAACCTGTAGTCATAGTCTCGTCCTCCAAATCTGGAATCTTTTTCAAACAAACACACGTTGTCTTCTTTCTTCATTCGCATAAGTGTCTCTGCCATGTACATTCCTGAAATACCTCCTCCGACTACAACAACGTCACAGGACATGGGACGCAAAGAGGACTCTTTAAAATACAAAGAAACAAACAAAAGAAAAAGCAAACAAAAAGTTGAAGAGAACAACAAGGATGTAAGGCCATCTTGACAAAACAATTTCAGCAACAGCAATAACAACGATAAAAGTTTATTGTGTAGTGCACTTATTTTTATTTATTTTTTTTATGTATAGTACAACCATATCTCTCATAAGTAATTTATATAGTACAAAAGTCTTTGGTGTGCTCTTTATCATGTCTTTTCTCTATAAGCCTATTGTTTAGGCCAGTTAGCGTTACGCAGGTGGCAGTGACTAACTCAAATTGCGCATGCTCACTGCGCACGTTTACCTGTTATTTAAAGCAATTTTTTTTTGTTTCTGTGTTCTTGTTATTAACATTATGTAATATGTATATAACGATTAATTGAGTGTTGACAATATATAGATAGTGTAACTAGAACGGTGCGAAATCTGAAAGCTGAAATATGTAAGAACACGTGTAACCCGATGTGTTTCTTGTATCTACTGACGCGAAGCGGGTTCTGTGCTCAAATCAATTAAAATGTTCAGTTGTTGTTTGCATAATTGATCAATGCGCTACACCTAGCTATATAGTTCACAGGCGGTGTATCATGACATGACATTCTCTCTTTGATGAGCTTTTGTACAAGACATGATTAATTTAAGGATACAAGCTTTGGCCGTTTAGATTGTTACAGTTTCAATAAATGCGTCGAGACCAGTTATGCAATAGTGCATGACAAATTATAGAAGTGAGATTTATGATTGTGCGATCAAGAGTAAAGATTCGCGACTGTGAGACCTCTTCTTCTAAGATTCCGTGAGACGCATTTTCATTTTTTTTTTTTTTTTTAACCTGATGTTGCAATGTTGCGATTAGCCGGTGTTGAACACAAATCAATGTATTCGGAACTCAACCTCTGTACATGTTGTATATATTTGGCAACATCAAGTCAAGTTCTCTAATGCTATGGTACACTGTAGTTGGTGCTGACTTTAAATGCATGTAGTCTAAAATCGATTCAACTTACTCAAGTATAGCCTGCGAAAACAGCCGTCCTTCTTCGCTCCCGGCCCGAGTGGCGTTTCGCGTGAAGGACCACTCGGGCCGGGAGCGAAGAAGGACGGCTGTTTGGGCAGGGTAACTCAAGTATGTCTTGCTCACCTCTCTCTTTGGAATCACCTTTAATCACTTCAGCGTGCTTTGCTTTTCCCTTTTCGTGAGCTAATAACGCAGCTACCACAATCATGGCAATCAACAGAGATAACAACAAGAACAGCACTAGAAACACTTGAACCGAACTCACAAAGAAGCCGCGCACCTCCACATTACGGACTGCACTGTACTCCGTACGGACCATGTTCGTGGAACAGAATGATGTTCAGGACAGGGGCAAATGGTGAATATAATGTTCGCACCGGTGGTCTTCTCACCGAAGCAGATTTTAAGGTAATCAGGCTAAAGTCTGAATAGAACTGTAATCGAAGCGTGGAGTCGTGATTTTCATATATAATCATAACGCTGTCACGCGATCAAGCTGCGTGACAATGCATCGCTAATGTCACGAAAACATAGACATGGACATCATAACGGTTCACTGATCCTCAATTTTAATTCCATAAAACTCTTTGGTAGAAACTGTAATAAGAACTTTCGCATCCAAATCGTTAGGTCAGATCAGAGTAGATGAAGAAAAATGGTTAAGAAGCTCGGTCAATATTAAAGGCGTATCCAAACAAACAGGCTAAAATTATGTTGGAAGGTCCTTGACAATGCAGAGGGTCGTACAGGGGGGTCTCTGGCATGGTTCACGAACCTAAAAAAATTGAGGGTCACGGTTCACGGATATGAAAATTTCGTTTTCCGAATCATAAAAATAAGAAAGTAAGATGCTCTTTTTAATGACATGTTCTTACACTAGAAATGATGTTTATAGGAAGCCTGAAAATTGTGAATGGCTTAGTCAAGGCTCCATATTGCAAATTGCATAGCTAAAGTCACTCTCGGTCCTCTCGATAGAGGAGAACTTGCGTCTCAAAATCACGTAGAAATGAATAGTAAAATCACGAATATCGGTTAATAATTCAGGTTCTTCACA